>CALUEK010000277.1:0-79921 GCA_944039245.1 Nebria salina | reverse complement strand
CGAATTTGTATCAACATCTGAACATATTTTATGGAGTCCTATAACTTTTTAGTGCAATACCGCTAAGAAATATATTACTCTGGTATTGGCATTTTAACGCTTGTATTTGCGTATTTAACTGCAATATGTCTCATATATTCCTCTCGTATTGGCATTTTAACGCTTGTATTTGCGTATATTACTGCAATATGTCTCATTTGAAACGAATTTGAATCAATGATCCGTACATATTTTACGGGGTCCTATAACTTTTTGGTGCAATACGCTAGGAAATATATTACTCTGGTATTGGCATTTTAACGCTTGTATTTGCCTATATTAGTGTAGTATGTCTCATTTCAAACGAATTTTTATCAACATCTGAACATATTTTATGGAGTCCTATAACTTTGTAGTGCAATACGCTAAGAAATATATTACTCTGGTATTGGCATTTTAACGCTTGTATTTGCGTATTTAACTGCAATATGTCTCATATATTTTTCTCGTATTGGCATTTTAACGCTTGTATTTGCGTATATTGCTGCAATATGTCTCATTTGAAACGAATTTGAATCAATTGATCCGTACATATTTTACGGGGTCCTATAACTTTTTGGTGCAATACGCTAGGAAATATATTACTCTGGTATTGGCATTTTAACGCTTGTATTTGCCTATATTAGTGCAATATGTCTCATTTCAAACGAATTTGTATCAACATCTGAACATATTTTATGGAGTCCTATAACTTTTAAGTGCAATACGCTAAGAAATATATTACTCTGGTATTGGCATTTTAACGCTTGTATTTGCGTATTTAACTGCAATATGTCTCATATATTCCTCTCGTATTGGCATTTTAACGCTTGTATTTGCGTATATTACTGCAATATGTCTCATTTGAAACGAATTTGAATCAATTGATCCGTACATATTTTACGGGGTCCTATAACTTTTTGGTGCAATACGCTAGGAAATATATTACTTTGGTATTGGCATTTTAACGCTTGTATTTGCCTATATTATTGCAATATGTCTCATTTCAATCGAATTTGTATCAACATCTGAACATATTTTATGGAGTCCTATAACTTTTTAGTGCAATACGCTAAGAAATATATTACTCTGGTATTGGCATTTTAACGCTTGTATTTGCGTATATTACTGCTATATGTCTCATTTGAAACGAATTTGAAACAATATCTGAACATTTCTAATGGTGGACTATAACTTTTTGGTGCAATACGCTAGGAAATATATTACTCTGGTATTGGCATTTTAACGCTTGTATTTGCGTATATTAATGCAATATGTCTCATTTCAAACGAATTTGTATCAACATCTGAACATATTTTATGGAGTCCTATAACTTTTTAGTGCAATACGCTAAGAAATATATTACTCTGGTATTGGCATTTTAACGCTTGTATTTGCGTATTTAACTGCAATATGTCTCTTATATTCCTCTCGTATTGGCATATTAACGCTTGTATTTGCGTATATTACTGCAATATGTCTCATTTGAAACGAATTTGAATCAATGATCCGTACATATTTTACGGAGTCCTATAACTTTTTGGTGCAATACGCTAGAAATAGATTACTCTGGTATTGGCATTTTAACGCTTGTATTTGCCTATATTATTGCAATATGTCTCATTTCAAACGAATTTGTATCAACATCTGAACATATTTTATGGAGTCCTATAACTTTTTAGTGCAATACGCTAAGAAATATATTACTCTGGTATTGGCATTTTAACGCTTGTATTTGCGTATTTAACTGCAATATGTCTCATATATTCTTCTCGTAATTGGCATTTTAACGCTTGTATTTGCGTATATTACTGCAATATGTCTCATTTGAAACGAATTTGAATCAATGATCCGTACATATTTTACGGGGTCCTATAACTTTTTGGTGCAATACGCTAGGAAATATATTACTCTGGTATTGGCATTTTAACGCTTGTATTTGCCTATATTAGTGTAATATGTCTCATCTCAAACGAATTTGTATCAACATCTGAACATATTTTATGGAGTCCTATAACTTTGTAGTGCAATACGCTAAGAAATATATTACTCTGGTATTGGCATTTTATCGCTTGTATTTGCGTATTTAACTGCAATATGTCTCATATATTCCTCTCGTATTGGCATTTTAACGCTTGTATTTGCGTATATTACTGCAATATGTCTCATTTGAAACGAATTTGAATCAATTGATCCGTACATATTTTACGGGGTCCTATAACTTTTTGGTGCAATACGCTAGGAAATATATTACTCTGGTATTGGCATTTTAACGCTTGTATTTGCGTATATTAATGCAATATGTCTCATTTCAAACGAATTTGTATCAACATCTGAACATATTTTTATGGAGTCCTATAACTTTTTAGTGCAATACGCTAAGAAATATATTACTCTGGTATTGGCATTTTAACGCTTGTATTTGCTTATATAACTGCAATATGTCTCATATATTCCTCTCGTATTGGCATTTTACACGCTTGTATTTGCGTATATTACTGCTATATGTCTCATTTGAAACGAATTTGAAACAATATCTGAACATTTTTAATGTTGGACTATAACTTTTCGTGCAATACGCTAGGAAATATATTACTCTGGTATTGGCATTTTAACGCTTGTATTTGCGTATATTAATGCAATATGTCTCATTTCAAACGAATTTGTATCAACATCTGAACATATTTTATGGAGTCCTATAACTTTTTAGTGCAATACGCTAAGAAATATATTACTCTGGTATTGGCAATTTAACGCTTGTATTTGCGTATTTAACTGCAATATGTCTCATATATTCCTCTCGTATTGGCATTTTAACGCTTGTATTCTCGTATATTACTGCAATATGTCTCATTTGAAACGAATTTGAATCAATTGATCCGTACATATTTTACGGGGTCCTATAACTTTTTGGTGCAATACGCTAGGAAATATATTACTCTGGTATTGGCATTTTAACGCTTGTATTTGCCTATATTATTGCAATATGTCTCATTTCAAACGAATTTGTATCAACATCTGAACATATTTTATGGAGTCCTATAACTTTTTAGTGCAATACGCTAAGAAATATATTACTCTGGTATTGGCATTTTAACGCTTGTATATGCGTATTTAACTGCAATATGTCTCATATATTCCTCTCGTATTGGCATTTTAACGCTTGTATTTGCGTATATTACTGCAATATGTCTCATTTGAAACGAATTTGAATCAATTGATCCGTACATATTTTACGGGGTCCTATAACTTTTTGGTGCAATACGCTAGGAAATATATTACTCTGGTATTGGCATTTTAAACGCTTGTATTTGCGTATATTAATGCAATATGTCTCATTTCAAACGAATTTGTATCAACATCTGAACATATTTTATGGAGTCCTATAACTTTTTAGTGCAATACGCTAAGAAATATATTACTCTGGTATTGGCAATTTAACGCTTGTATTTGCGTATTTAACTGCAATATGTCTCATATATTCCTCTCGTATTGGCATTTTAACGCTTGTATTTGCGTATATTACTGCTATATGTCTCATTTGAATCGAATTTGAATCAATTGATCCGTACATATATTACGGGGTCCTATAACTTTTTGGTGCAATACGCTAGGAAATATATTACTCAGGTATTGGCATTTTAACGCTTGTATTTGCCTATATTATTGCAATATGTCTTATTTCAAACGAATTTGTATCAACATCTGAACATATTTTATGGAGTCCTATAACTTTTTAGTGCAATACGCTAAGAAATATATTACTCTGGTATTGGCATTTTAACGCTTGTATTTGCGTATTTAACTGCAATATGTCTCATATATTCCTCTCGTATTGGAATTTTAAACGCTTGTATTTGCGTATATTACTGCAATATGTCTCATTTGAAACGAATTTGAATCATTGATCCGTACATATTTTACGGGGTCCTATAACTTTTTGGTGCAATACGCTAGGAAATATATTACTCTGGTATTGGCATTTTAACGCTTGTATTTGCCTATATTAGTGTAGTATGTCTCATTTCAAACGAATTTTTATCAACATCTGAACATATTTTATGGAGTCCTATAACTTTTTAGTGCAATACGCTAAGAAATATATTACTCTGGTATTGGCAATTTAACGCTTGTATTTGCGTATTTAACTGCAATATGTCTCATATATTCCTCTCGTATTGGCATTTTAACGCTTGTATTTGCGTATATTACTGCAATATGTCTCATTTGAAACGAATTTGAATCAATTGATCCGTACATATTTTACGGGGTCCTATAACTTTTTGGTGCAATACGCTAGGAAATATATTACTCTGGTATTGGCATTTTAACGCTTGTATTTGCCTATATTAGTGCAATATGTCTCATTTCAATCGAATTTGTATCAACATCTGATCATATTTTATGGAGTCCTATAACTTTTTAGTGCAATACGCTAAGAAATATATTACTCTGGTATTGGCATTTTAACGCTTGTATTTGCTTATATAACTGCAATATGTCTCATATATTCCTCTCGTATTGGCATTTTAACGCTTGTATTTGCGTATATTACTGCTATATGTCTCATTTGAAACGAATTTGAAACAATATCTGAACATTTTTAATGGTGGACTATAACTTTTTGGTGCAATACGCTAGGAAATATATTACTCTGGTATTGGCATTTTAACGCTTGTATTTGCGTATATTAATGCAATATGTCTCATTTCAAACGAATTTGTATCAACATCTGAACATATTTTATGGAGTCCTATAACTTTTTAGTGCAATACGCTAAGAAATATATTACTCTGGTATTGGCAATTTAACGCTTGTATTTGCGTATTTAACTGCAATATGTCTCATATATTCCTCTCGTATTGGCATTTTAACGCTTGTATTTGCGTATATTACTGCTATATGTCTCATTTGAATCGAATTTGAATCAATTGATCCGTACATATATTACGGGGTCCTATAACTTTTTGGTGCAATACGCTAGGAAATATATTACTCAGGTATTGGCATTTTAACGCTTGTATTTGCCTATATTATTGCAATATGTCTTATTTCAAACGAATTTGTATCAACATCTGAACATATTTTATGGAGTCCTATAACTTTTTAGTGCAATACGCTAAGAAATATATTACTCTGGTATTGGCATTTTAACGCTTGTATTTGCGTATTTAACTGCAATATGTCTCATATATTCCTCTCGTATTGGAATTTTAAACGCTTGTATTTGCGTATATTACTGCAATATGTCTCATTTGAAACGAATTTGAATCATTGATCCGTACATATTTTACGGGGTCCTATAACTTTTTGGTGCAATACGCTAGGAAATATATTACTCTGGTATTGGCATTTTAACGCTTGTATTTGCCTATATTAGTGTAGTATGTCTCATTTCAAACGAATTTTTATCAACATCTGAACATATTTTATGGAGTCCTATAACTTTTTGGTGCAATACGCTAAGAAATATATTACTCTGGTATTGGCAATTTAACGCTTGTATTTGCGTATTTAACTGCAATATGTCTCATATATTCCTCTCGTATTGGCATTTTAACGCTTGTATTTGCGTATATTACTGCAATATGTCTCATTTGAAACGAATTTGAATCAATTGCTCCGTACATATTTTACGGGGTCCTATAACTTTTTGGTGCAATACGCTAGGAAATATATTACTCTGGTATTGGCATTTTAACGCTTGTATTTGCCTATATTAGTGCAATATGTCTCATTTCAATCGAATTTGTATCAACATCTGATCATATTTTATGGAGTCCTATAACTTTTTAGTGCAATACGCTAAGAAATATATTACTCTGGTATTGGCATTTTAACGCTTGTATTTGCTTATATAACTGCAATATGTCTCATATATTCCTCTCGTATTGGCATTTTAACGCTTGTATTTGCGTATATTACTGCTATATGTCTCATTTGAAACGAATTTGAAACAATATCTGAACATTTTTAATGTTGGACTATAACTTTTCGTGCAATACGCTAGGAAATATATTACTCTGGTATTGGCATTTTAACGCTTGTATTTGCCTATATTAGTGTAGTATGTCTCATTTCAAACGAATTTTTATCAACATCTGAACATATTTTATGGAGTCCTATAACTTTTTAGTGCAATACGCTAAGAAATATATTACTCTGGTATTGGCATTTTAACGCTTGTATTTGCGTATTTAACTGCAATATGTCTCATATATTCCTCTCGTATTGGAATTTTAACGCTTGTATTTGCGTATATTACTGCAATATGTCTCATTTGAAACGAATTTGAATCCATGATCCGTACATATTTTACGGGGTCCTATAACTTTTTGGTGCAATACGCTAGGAAATATATTACTCTGGTATTGGCATTTTAACGCTTGTATTTGCCTATATTATTGCAATATGTCTCATTTCAAACGAATTTGTATCAACATCTGAACATATTTTATGGAGTCCTATAACTTTTTAGTGCAATACGCTAAGAAATATATTACTCTGGTATTGGCATTTTAACGCTTGTATTTGCGTATTTAACTGCAATATGTCTCATATATTCCTCTCGTATTGGCATTTTAACGCTTGTATTTGCGTATATTACTGCTATATGTCTCATTTGAAACGAATTTGAAACAATATCTGAACATTTTTAATGGTGGACTATAACTTTTTGGTGCAATACGCTAGGAAATATATTACTCTGGTATTGGCATTTTAACGCTTGTATTTGCGTATATTAATGCAATATGTCTCATTTCAAACGAATTTGTATCAACATCTGAACATATTTTATGGAGTCCTATAACTTTTTAGTGCAATACGCTAAGAAATATATTACTCTGGTATTGGCAATTTAACGCTTGTATTTGCGTATTTAACTGCAATATGTCTCATATATTCCTCTCGTATTGGCATTTTAACGCTTGTATTTGCGTATATTACTGCTATATGTCTCATTTGAAACGAATTTGAATCAATTGATCCGTACATATTTTACGGGGTCCTATAACTTTTTGGTGCAATACGCTAGGAAATATATTACTCTGGTATTGCATTTTAACGCTTGTATTTGCCTATATTATTGCAATATGTCTCATTTCAAACGAATTTGTATCAACATCTGAACATATTTTATGGAGTCCTATAACTTTTTAGTGCAATACGCTAAGAAATATATTACTCTGGTATTGGCATTTTAACGCTTGTATTTGCGTATTTAACTGCAATATGTCTCATATATTCCTCTCGTATTGGAATTTTAACGCTTGTATTTGCGTATATTACTGCAATATGTCTCATTTGAAACGAATTTGAATCAATGATCCGTACATATTTTACGGGGTCCTATAACTTTTTGGTGCAATACGCTAGGAAATATATTACTCTGGTATTGGCATTTTAAACGCTTGTATTTGCCTATATTAGTGTAGTATGTCTCATTTCAAACGAATTTTTATCAACATCTGAACATATTTTATGGAGTCCTATAACTTTGTAGTGCAATACGCTAAGAAATATATTACTCTGGTATTGGCATTTTAACGCTTGTATTTGCGTATATTACTGCAATATGTCTCATTTGAAACGAATTTGAATCAATTGATCCGTACATATTTTACGGGGTCCTATAACTTTTTGGTGCAATACGCTAGGAAATATATTACTCTGGTATTGGCATTTTAACGCTTGTATTTGCCTATATTAGTGCAATATGTCTCATTTCAAACGAATTTGTATCAACATCTGAACATATTTTATGGAGTCCTATAACTTTTAAGTGCAATACGCTAAGAAATATATTACTCTGGTATTGGCATTTTAACGCTTGTATTTGCGTATTTAACTGCAATATGTCTCATATATTCCTCTCGTATTGGCATTTTAACGCTTGTATTTGCGTATATTACTGCAATATGTCTCATTTGAAACGAATTTGAAACAATATCTGAACATTTTTAATGGTGGACTATAACTTTTTGGTGCAATACGCTAGGAAATATATTACTCTGGTATTGGCATTTTAACGCTTGTATTTGCGTATATTAATGCAATATGTCTCATTTCAAACGAATTTGTATCAACATCTGAACATATTTTATGGAGTCCTATAACTTTTTAGTGCAATACGCTAAGAAATATATTACTCTGGTATTGGCATTTTAACGCTTGTATTTGCGTATTTAACTGCAATATGTCTCATATATTCCTCTCGTATTAAAATATTAACGCTTGTATTTGCGTATATTACTGCAATATGTCTCATTTGAAACAAATTTGAATCAATGATCCGTACATATTTTACGGGGTCCTATAACTTTTTGGTGCAATACGCTAGGAAATATATTACTCTGGTATTGGAATTTTAACGCTTGTATTTGCCTATATTATTGCAATATGTCTCATTTCAAACGAATTTGTATCAACATCTGAACATATTTTATGGAGTCCTATAAACTTTTTAGTGCAATACGCTAAGAAATATATTACTCTGGTATTGGCATTTTAACGCTTGTATTTGCGTATTTAACTGCAATATGTCTCATATATTCCTCTCGTATTGGCATTTTAAACGCTTGTATTTGCGTAAATTACTGCAATATGTCTCATTTGAAACGAATTTGAATCAATGATCCGTACATATTTTACGGGGTCCTATAACTTTTTGGTGCAATACGCTAGGAAATATATTACTCTGGTATTGGCATTTTAACGCTTGTATTTGCCTATATTAGTGTAATATGTCTCATTTCAAACGAATTTGTATCAACATCTGAACATATTTTATGGAGTCCTATAACTTGTAGTGCAATACGCTAAGAAATATATTACTCTGGTATTGGCATTTTAACGCTTGTATTTGCGTATTTAACTGCAATATGTCTCTTATATTCCTCTCGTATTGGCATTTTAACGCTTGTATTTGCGTATATTACTGCAATATGTCTCATTTGAAACGAATTTGAATCGATTGATCCGTACATATTTTACGGGGTCCTATAACTTTTTGGTGCAATACGCTAGGAAATATATTACTCTGGTATTGGCATTTTAACGCTTGTATTTGCCTATATTAGTGCAATATGTCTCATTTCAAACGAATTTGTATCAACATCTGAACATATTTATGGAGTCCTATAACTTTTAAGTGCAATACGCTAAGAAATATATTACTCTGGTATTGGCATTTTAACGCTTGTATTTGCGTATTTAACTGCAATATGTCTCATATATTCCTCTCGTATTGGCATTTTAACGCTTGTATTTGCGTATATTACTGCAATATGTCTCATTTGAAACGAATTTGAATCAATTGATCCGTACATATTTTACGGGGTCCTATAACTTTTTGGTGCAATACGCTAGGAAATATATTACTCTGGTATTGGCATTTTAACGCTTGTATTTGCGTATATTAATGCAATATGTCTCATTTCAAACGAATTTGTATCAACATCTGAACATATTTTATGGAGTCCTATAACTTTTTAGTGCAATACGCTAAGAAATATATTACTCTGGTATTGGCATTTTAACGCTTGTATTTGCGTATATTAATGCAATATGTCTCATTTCAAACGAATTTGTATCAACATCTGAACATATTTTATGGAGTCCTATAACTTTTTAGTGCAATACGCTAAGAAATATATTACTCTGGTATTGGCAATTTAACGCTTGTATTTGCGTATTTAACTGCAATATGTCTCATATATTCCTCTCGTATTGGCATTTTAACGCTTGTATTTGCGTATATTACTGCTATATGTCTCATTTGAAACGAATTTGAATCAATTGATCCGTACATATTTTACGGGGTCCTATAACTTTTTGGTGCAATACGCTAGGAAATATATTACTCTGGTATTGGCATTTTAACGCTTGTATTTGCCTATATTATTGCAATATGTCTCATTTCAAACGAATTTGTATCAACATCTGAACATATTTTATGGAGTCCTATAACTTTTTAGTGCAATACGCTAAGAAATATATTACTCTGGTATTGGCATTTTAACGCTTGTATTTGCGTATTTAACTGCAATATGTCTCATATATTCCTCTCGTATTGGCATTTTAACGCTTGTATTTGCGTATATTACTGCAATATGTCTCATTTGAAACGAATTTGAATCAATGATCCGTACATATTTTACGGGGTCCTATAACTTTTTGGTGCAATACGCTAGGAAATATATTACTCTGGTATTGGCATTTTAACGCTTGTATTTGCCTATATTAGTGTAGTATGTCTCATTTCAAACGAATTTTTATCAACATCTGAACATATTTTATGGAGTCCTATAACTTTGTAGTGCAATACGCTAAGAAATATATTACTCTGGTATTGGCATTTTAACGCTTGTATTTGCGTATATTACTGCAATATGTCTCATTTGAAACGAATTTGAATCAATTGATCCGTACATATTTTACGGGGTCCTATAACTTTTTGGTGCAATACGCTAGGAAATATATTACTCTGGTATTGGCATTTTAACGCTTGTATTTGCCTATATTAGTGCAATATGTCTCATTTCAAACGAATTTGTATCAACATCTGAACATATTTTATGGAGTCCTATAACTTTTAACTGCAATATGTCTCATATATTACTCTGGTATTGGCATTTTAACGCTTGTATTTGCGTATTTAACTGCAATATGTCTCATATATTCCTCTCGTATTGGCATTTTAACGCTTGTATTTGCGTATATTACTGCAATATGTCTCATTTGAAACGAATTTGAAACAATATCTGAACATTTTTAATGGTGGACTATAACTTTTTGGTGCAATACGCTAGGAAATATATTACTCTGGTATTGGCATTTTTAACGCTTGTATTTGCCTATATTAGTGTAATATGTCTCATTTCAAACGAATTTGTATCAACATCTGAACATATTTTATGGAGTCCTATAACTTTGTAGTGCAATACGCTAAGAAATATATTACTCTGGTATTGGCATTTTAACGCTTGTATTTGCGTATTTAACTGCAATATGTCTCTTATATTCCTCTCGTATTGCATTTTAACGCTTGTATTTGCGTATATTACTGCAATATGTCTCATTTGAAACGAATTTGAATCAATTGATCCGTACATATTTTACGGGGTCCTATAACTTTTTGGTGCAATACGCTAGGAAATATATTACTCTGGTATTGGCATTTTAACGCTTGTATTTGCCTATATTAGTGCAATATGTCTCATTTCAAACGAATTTGTATCAACATCTGAACATATTTTATGGAGTCCTATAACTTTTTAGTGCAATACGCTAAGAAATATATTACTCTGGTATTGGCATTTTAACGCTTGTATTTGCGTATTTAACTGCAATATGTCTCATATATTCCTCTCGTATTGGCATTTTAAACGCTTGTATTTGCGTAAATTACTGCAATATGTCTCATTTGAAACGAATTTGAATCAATGATCCGTACATATTTTACGGGGTCCTATAACTTTTTGGTGCAATACGCTAGGAAATATATTACTCTGGTATTGGCATTTTAACGCTTGTATTTGCCTATATTAGTGTAATATGTCTCATTTCAAACGAATTTGTATCAACATCTGAACATATTTTATGGAGTCCTATAACTTTGTAGTGCAATACGCTAAGAAATATATTACTCTGGTATTGGCATTTTAACGCTTGTATTTGCGTATTTAACTGCAATATGTCTCTTATATTCCTCTCGTATTGGCATTTTAACGCTTGTATTTGCGTATATTACTGCAATATGTCTCATTTGAAACGAATTTGAATCGATTGATCCGTACATATTTTACGGGGTCCTATAACTTTTTGGTGCAATACGCTAGGAAATATATTACTCTGGTATTGGCATTTTAACGCTTGTATTTGCCTATATTAGTGCAATATGTCTCATTTCAAACGAATTTGTATCAACATCTGAACATATTTTATGGAGTCCTATAACTTTTAAGTGCAATACGCTAAGAAATATATTACTCTGGTATTGGCATTTTAACGCTTGTATTTGCGTATTTAACTGCAATATGTCTCTTATATTCCTCTCGTATTGGCATTTTAACGCTTGTATTTGCGTATATTACTGCAATATGTCTCATTTGAAACGAATTTGAATCGATTGATCCGTACATATTTTACGGGGTCCTATAACTTTTTGGTGCAATACGCTAGGAAATATATTACTCTGGTATTGGCATTTTAACGCTTGTATTTGCCTATATTAGTGCAATATGTCTCATTTCAAACGAATTTGTATCAACATCTGAACATATTTTATGGAGTCCTATAACTTTTAAGTGCAATACGCTAAGAAATATATTACTCTGGTATTGGCATTTTAACGCTTGTATTTGCGTATTTAACTGCAATATGTCTCATATATTCCTCTCGTATTGGCATTTTAACGCTTGTATTTGCGTATATTACTGCAATATGTCTCATTTGAAACGAATTTGAATCAATTGATCCGTACATATTTTACGGGGTCCTATAACTTTTTGGTGCAATACGCTAGGAAATATATTACTCTGGTATTGGCATTTTAACGCTTGTATTTGCCTATATTATTGCAATATGTCTCATTTCAAACGAATTTGTATCAACATCTGAACATATTTTATGGAGTCCTATAACTTTTTAGTGCAATACGCTAAGAAATATATTACTCTGGTATTGGCATTTTAACGCTTGTATTTGCGTATTTAACTGCAATATGTCTCATATATTCCTCTCGTATTGGAATTTTAACGCTTGTATTTGCGTATATTACTGCAATATGTCTCATTTGAAACGAATTTGAATCAATGATCCGTACATATTTTACGGGGTCCTATAACTTTTTGGTGCAATACGCTAGGAAATATATTACTCTGGTATTGGCATTTTAACGCTTGTATTTGCCTATATTAGTGTAGTATGTCTCATTTCAAACGAATTTTTATCAACATCTGAACATATTTTATGGAGTCCTATAACTTTGTAGTGCAATACGCTAAGAAATATATTACTCTGGTATTGGCATTTTAACGCTTGTATTTGCGTATATTACTGCAATATGTCTCATTTGAAACGAATTTGAATCAATTGATCCGTACATATTTTACGGGGTCCTATAACTTTTTGGTGCAATACGCTAGGAAATATATTACTCTGGTATTGGCATTTTAACGCTTGTATTTGCCTATATTAGTGCAATATGTCTCATTTCAAACGAATTTGTATCAACATCTGAACATATTTTATGGAGTCCTATAACTTTTAAGTGCAATACGCTAAGAAATATATTACTCTGGTATTGGCATTTTAACGCTTGTATTTGCGTATTTAACTGCAATATGTCTCATATATTCCTCTCGTATTGGCATTTTAACGCTTGTATTTGCGTATATTACTGCAATATGTCTCATTTGAAACGAATTTGAAACAATATCTGAACATTTTTAATGGTGGACTATAACTTTTTGGTGCAATACGCTAGGAAATATATTACTCTGGTATTGGCATTTTAACGCTTGTATTTGCGTATATTAATGCAATATGTCTCATTTCAAACGAATTTGTATCAACATCTGAACATATTTTATGGAGTCCTATAACTTTTTAGTGCAATACGCTAAGAAATATATTACTCTGGTATTGGCATTTTAACGCTTGTATTTGCGTATTTAACTGCAATATGTCTCATATATTCCTCTCGTATTAAAATATTAACGCTTGTATTTGCGTATATTACTGCAATATGTCTCATTTGAAACAAATTTGAATCAATGATCCGTACATATTTTACGGGGTCCTATAACTTTTTGGTGCAATACGCTAGGAAATATATTACTCTGGTATTGGAATTTTAACGCTTGTATTTGCCTATATTATTGCAATATGTCTCATTTCAAACGAATTTGTATCAACATCTGAACATATTTTATGGAGTCCTATAACTTTTTAGTGCAATACGCTAAGAAATATATTACTCTGGTATTGGCATTTTAAACGCTTGTATTTGCGTATTTAACTGCAATATGTCTCATATATTCCTCTCGTATTGGCATTTTAACGCTTGTATTTGCGTAAATTACTGCAATATGTCTCATTTGAAACGAATTTGAATCAATGATCCGTACATATTTTAACGGGGTCCTATAACTTTTTGGTGCAATACGCTAGGAAATATATTACTCTGGTATTGGCATTTTAACGCTTGTATTTGCCTATATTAGTGTAATATGTCTCATTTCAAAACGAATTTGTATCAACATCTGAACATATTTTATGGAGTCCTATAACTTTGTAGTGCAATACGCTAAGAAATATATTACTCTGGTATTGCATTTTAACGCTTGTATTTGCGTATTTAACTGCAATATGTCTCTTATATTCCTCTCGTATTGGCATTTTAACGCTTGTATTTGCGTATATTACTGCAATATGTCTCATTTGAAACGAATTTGAATCGATTGATCCGTACATATTTTACGGGGTCCTATAACTTTTTGGTGCAATACGCTAGGAAATATATTACTCTGGTATTGGCATTTTAACGCTTGTATTTGCCTATATTAGTGCAATATGTCTCATTTCAAACGAATTTGTATCAACATCTGAACATATTTTATGGAGTCCTATAACTTTTAAGTGCAATACGCTAAGAAATATATTACTCTGGTATTGGCATTTTAACGCTTGTATTTGCGTATTTTACTGCAATATGTCTCATATATTCCTCTCGTATTGGCATTTTAAACGCTTGTATTTGCGTATATTACTGCAATATGTCTCATTTGAAACGAATTTGAATCAATTGATCCGTACATATTTTACGGGGTCCTATAACTTTTTGGTGCAATACGCTAGGAAATATATTACTCTGGTATTGGCATTTTAACGCTTGTATTTGCGTATATTAATGCAATATGTCTCATTTCAAACGAATTTTGTATCAACATCTGAACATATTTTATGGAGTCCTATAACTTTTTAGTGCAATACGCTAAGAAATATATTACTCTGGTATTGGCATTTTAACGCTTGTATTTGCGTATATTAATGCAATATGTCTCATTTCAAACGAATTTGTATCAACATCTGAACATATTTTATGGAGTCCTATAACTTTTTAGTGCAATACGCTAAGAAATATATTACTCTGGTATTGGCAATTTAACGCTTGTATTTGCGTATTTAACTGCAATATGTCTCATATATTCCTCTCGTATTGGCATTTTAACGCTTGTATTTGCGTATATTACTGCTATATGTCTCATTTGAAACGAATTTGAATCAATTGATCCGTACATATTTTACGGGGTCCTATAACTTTTTGGTGCAATACGCTAGGAAATATATTACTCTGGTATTGGCATTTTAACGCTTGTATTTGCCTATATTATTGCAATATGTCTCATTTCAAACGAATTTGTATCAACATCTGAACATATTTTATGGAGTCCTATAACTTTTTAGTGCAATACGCTAAGAAATATATTACTCTGGTATTGGCATTTTAACGCTTGTATTTGCGTATTTAACTGCAATATGTCTCATATATTCCTCTCGTATTGGAATTTTAACGCTTGTATTTGCGTATATTACTGCAATATGTCTCATTTGAAACGAATTTGAATCAATGATCCGTACATATTTTACGGGGTCCTATAACTTTTTGGTGCAATACGCTAGGAAATATATTACTCTGGTATTGGCATTTTAACGCTTGTATTTGCCTATATTAGTGTAGTATGTCTCATTTCAAACGAATTTTTATCAACATCTGAACATATTTTATGGAGTCCTATAACTTTGTAGTGCAATACGCTAAGAAATATATTACTCTGGTATTGGCATTTTAACGCTTGTATTTGCGTATATTACTGCAATATGTCTCATTTGAAACGAATTTGAATCAATTGATCCGTACATATTTTACGGGGTCCTATAACTTTTTGGTGCAATACGCTAGGAAATATATTACTCTGGTATTGGCATTTTAACGCTTGTATTTGCCTATATTAGTGCAATATGTCTCATTTCAAACGAATTTGTATCAACATCTGAACATATTTTATGGAGTCCTATAACTTTTAAGTGCAATACGCTAAGAAATATATTACTCTGGTATTGGCATTTTAACGCTTGTATTTGCGTATTTAACTGCAATATGTCTCATATATTCCTCTCGTATTGGCATTTTAACGCTTGTATTTGCGTATATTACTGCAATATGTCTCATTTGAAACGAATTTGAAACAATATCTGAACATTTTTAATGGTGGACTATAACTTTTTGGTGCAATACGCTAGGAAATATATTACTCTGGTATTGGCATTTTAACGCTTGTATTTGCCTATATTAGTGTAATATGTCTCATTTCAAACGAATTTGTATCAACATCTGAACATATTTTATGGAGTCCTATAACTTTGTAGTGCAATACGCTAAGAAATATATTACTCTGGTATTGGCATTTTAACGCTTGTATTTGCGTATTTAACTGCAATATGTCTCTTATATTCCTCTCGTATTGGCATTTTAACGCTTGTATTTGCGTATATTACTGCAATATGTCTCATTTGAAACGAATTTGAATCAATTGATCCGTACATATTTTACGGGGTCCTATAACTTTTTGGTGCAATACGCTAGGAAATATATTACTCTGGTATTGGCATTTTAACGCTTGTATTTGCCTATATTAGTGCAATATGTCTCATTTCAAACGAATTTGTATCAACATCTGAACATATTTTATGGAGTCCTATAACTTTTTAGTGCAATACGCTAAGAAATATATTACTCTGGTATTGGCATTTTAACGCTTGTATTTGCGTATTTAACTGCAATATGTCTCATATATTCCTCTCGTATTGGCATTTTAACGCTTGTATTTGCGTAAATTACTGCAATATGTCTCATTTGAAACGGATTTTGAATCAATGATCCGTACATATTTTACGGGGTCCTATAACTTTTTGGTGCAATACGCTAGGAAATATATTACTCTGGTATTGGCATTTTAACGCTTGTATTTGCCTATATTAGTGCAATATGTCTCATTTCAAACGAATTTGTATCAACATCTGAACATATTTTATGGAGTCCTATAACTTTTTAGTGCAATACGCTAAGAAATATATTACTCTGGTATTGGCATTTTAACGCTTGTATTTGCGTATTTAACTGCAATATGTCTCATATATTCCTCTCGTATTGGCATTTTAACGCTTGTATTTGCGTAAATTACTGCAATATGTCTCATTTGAAACGAATTTGAATCAATGATCCGTACATATTTTACGGGGTCCTATAACTTTTTGGTGCAATACGCTAGGAAATATATTACTCTGGTATTGGCATTTTAACGCTTGTATTTGCCTATATTAGTGTAATATGTCTCATTTCAAACGAATTTGTATCAACATCTGAACATATTTTATGGAGTCCTATAACTTTGTAGTGCAATACGCTAAGAAATATATTACTCTGGTATTGGCATTTTAACGCTTGTATTTGCGTATTTAACTGCAATATGTCTCTTATATTCCTCTCGTATTGGCATTTTAAACACTTGTATTTGCGTATATTACTGCAATATGTCTCATTTGAAACGAATTTGAATCAATTGATCCGTACATATTTTTACGGGGTCCTATAACTTTTTGGTGCAATACGCTAGGAAATATATTACTCTGGTATTGGCATTTTAACGCTTGTATTTGCCTATATTAGTGCAATATGTCTCATTTCAAACGAATTTGTATCAACATCTGAACATATTTTATGGAGTCCTATAACTTTTAAGTGCAATACGCTAAGAAATATATTACTCTGGTATTGGCATTTTAACGCTTGTATTTGCGTATTTAACTGCAATATGTCTCATATATTCCTCTCGTATTGGCATTTTAACGCTTGTATTTGCGTATATTACTGCAATATGTCTCATTTGAAACGAATTTGAATCAATTGATCCGTACATATTTTACGGGGTCCTATAACTTTTTGGTGCAATACGCTAGGAAATATATTACTCTGGTATTGGCATTTTAACGCTTGTATTTGCGTATATTAATGCAATATGTCTCATTTCAAACGAATTTGTATCAACATCTGAACATATTTTATGGAGTCCCTATAACTTTTTAGTGCAATACGCTAAGAAATATATTACTCTGGTATTGGCATTTTAACGCTTGTATTTGCGTATTTAACTGCAATATGTCTCATATATTCCTCTCGTATTGGCATATTAACGCTTGTATTTGCGTATATTACTGCAATATGTCTCATTTGAAACGAATTTGAATCAATGATCCGTACATATTTTACGGGGTCCTATAACTTTTTGGTGCAATACGCTAGGAAATATATTACTCTGGTATTGGCATTTTAACGCTTGTATTTGCCTATATTAGTGCAATATGTCTCATTTCAAACGAATTTGTATCAACATCTGAACATATTTTATGGAGTCCTATAACTTTTAAGTGCAATACGCTAAGAAATATATTACTCTGGTATTGGCATTTTAACGCTTGTATTTGCGTATTTAACTGCAATATGTCTCATATATTCCTCTCGTATTGGCATTTTAACGCTTGTATTTGCGTATATTACTGCAATATGTCTCATTTGAAACGAATTTGAATCAATTGATCCGTACATATTTTACGGGGTCCTATAACTTTTTGGTGCAATACGCTAGGAAATATATTACTCTGGTATTGGCATTTTAAACGCTTGTATTTGCGTATATTAATGCAATATGTCTCATTTCAAACGAATTTGTATCAACATCTGAACATATTTTATGGAGTCCTATAACTTTTTAGTGCAATACGCTAAGAAATATATTACTCTGGTATTGGCATTTTAACGCTTGTATTTGCGTATTTAACTGCAATATGTCTCATATATTCCTCTCGTATTGGCATATTAACGCTTGTATTTGCGTATATTACTGCAATATGTCTCATTTGAAACGAATTTGAATCAATGATCCGTACATATTTTACGGGGTCCTATAACTTTTTGGTGCAATACGCTAGGAAATATATTACTCTGGTATTGGCATTTTAACGCTTGTATTTGCTTATATAACTGCAATATGTCTCATATATTCCTCTCGTATTGGCATTTTAACGCTTGTATTTGCGTATATTACTGCTATATGTCTCATTTGAAACGAATTTGAAACAATATCTGAACATTTTTAATGGTGGACTATAACTTTTTGGTGCAATACGCTAGGAAATATATTACTCTGGTATTGGCATTTTAACGCTTGTATTTGCGTATATTAATGCAATATGTCTCATTTCAAACGAATTTGTATCAACATCTGAACATATTTTATGGAGTCCTATAACTTTTTAGTGCAATACGCTAAGAAATATATTACTCTGGTATTGGCAATTTAACGCTTGTATTTGCGTATTTAACTGCAATATGTCTCATATATTCCTCTCGTATTGGCATTTTAACGCTTGTATTCTCGTATATTACTGCAATATGTCTCATTTGAAACGAATTTGAATCAATTGATCCGTACATATTTTACGGGGTCCTATAACTTTGGTGCAATACGCTAGGAAATATATTACTCTGGTATTGGCATTTTAACGCTTGTATTTGCGTATTTAACTGCAATATGTCTCTTATATTCCTCTCGTATTGGCATTTTAACGCTTGTATTTGCGTATATTACTGCAATATGTCTCATTTGAAACGAATTTGAATCAATTGATCCGTACATATTTTACGGGGTCCTATAACTTTTTGGTGCAATACGCTAGGAAATATATTACTCTGGTATTGGCATTTTAACGCTTGTATTTGCCTATATTAGTGCAATATGTCTCATTTCAAACGAATTTGTATCAACATCTGAACATATTTTATGGAGTCCTATAACTTTTAAGTGCAATACGCTAAGAAATATATTACTCTGGTATTGGCATTTTAACGCTTGTATTTGCGTATTTAACTGCAATATGTCTCATATATTCCTCTCGTATTGGCATATTAACGCTTGTATTTGCGTATATTACTGCAATATGTCTCATTTGAAACGAATTTGAATCAATGATCCGTACATATTTTACGGGGTCCTATAACTTTTTGGTGCAATACGCTAGGAAATATATTACTCTGGTATTGGCATTTTAACGCTTGTATTTGCCTATATTAGTGCAATATGTCTCATTTCAAACGAATTTGTATCAACATCTGAACATATTTTATGGAGTCCTATAACTTTTTAGTGCAATACGCTAAGAAATATATTACTCTGGTATTGGCATTTTAACGCTTGTATTTGCGTATGTAACTGCAATATGTCTCTAATATTCCTCTCGTATTGGCATTTTAACGCTTGTATTTGCGTAAATTACTGCAATATGTCTCATTTGAAACGAATTTGAATCAATTGATCCGTACATATTTTACGGGGTCCTATAACTTTTTGGTGCAATACGCTAGGAAATATATTACTCTGGTATTGGCATTTTAACGCTTGTATTTGCCTATATTAGTGCAATATGTCTCATTTCAAACGAATTTGTATCAACATCTGAACATATTTTATGGAGTCCTATAACTTTTTAGTGCAATACGCTAAGAAATATATTACTCTGGTATTGGCAATTTAACGCTTGTATTTGCGTATTTAACTGCAATATGTCTCATATATTCCTCTCGTATTGGCATTTTAACGCTTGTATTCTCGTATATTACTGCAATATGTCTCATTTGAAACGAATTTGAATCAATTGATCCGTACATATTTTACGGGGTCCTATAACTTTTTGGTGCAATACGCTAGGAAATATATTACTCTGGTATTGGCATTTTAACGCTTGTATTTGCCTATATTATTGCAATATGTCTCATTTCAAACGAATTTGTATCAACATCTGAACATATTTTATGGAGTCCTATAACTTTTTAGTGCAATACGCTAAGAAATATATAACTCTGGTATTGGCATTTTAACGCTTGTATTTGCTTATATAACTGCAATATGTCTCATATATTCCTCTCGTATTGGCATTTTAACGCTTGTATTTGCGTATATTACTGCTATATGTCTCATTTGAAACGAATTTGAAACAATATCTGAACATTTTTAATGGTGGACTATAACTTTTTGGTGCAATACGCTAGGAAATATATTACTCTGGTATTGGCATTTTAACGCTTGTATTTGCGTATATTAATGCAATATGTCTCATTTCAAACGAATTTGTATCAACATCTGAACATATTTTATGGAGTCCTATAACTTTTTAGTGCAATACGCTAAGAAATATATTACTCTGGTATTGGCAATTTAACGCTTGTATTTGCGTATTTAACTGCAATATGTCTCATATATTCCTCTCGTATTGGCATTTTAACGCTTGTATTCTCGTATATTACTGCAATATGTCTCATTTGAAACGAATTTGAATCAATTGATCCGTACATATTTTACGGGGTCCTATAACTTTTTGATGCAATACGCTAGGAAATATATTACTCTGGTATTGGCATTTTAACGCTTGTATTTGCCTATATTATTGCAATATGTCTCATTTCAAACGAATTTGTATCAACATCTGAACATATTTTATGGAGTCCTATAACTTTTTAGTGCAATTCGCTAAGAAATATATTACTCTGGTATTGGCATTTTAACGCTTGTATTTGCGTATTTAACTGCAATATGTCTCATATATTCCTCTCGTATTGGCATTTTAACGCTTGTATTTGCGTATATTACTGCAATATGTCTCATTTGAAACGAATTTGAATCAATGATCCGTACATATTTTACGGGGTCCTATAACTTTTTGGTGCAATACGCTAGGAAATATATTACTCTGGTATTGGCATTTTAACGCTTGTATTTGCCTATATTAGTGCAATATGTCTCATTTCAAACGAATTTGTATCAACATCTGAACATATTTTATGGAGTCCTATAACTTTTTAGTGCAATACGCTAAGAAATATATTACTCTGGTATTGGCATTTTAACGCTTGTATTTGCGTATTTAACTGCAATATGTCTCATATATTCCTCTCGTATTGGCATTTTAACGCTTGTATTTGCGTATATTACTGCAATATGTCTCATTTGAAACGAATTTGAATCAATATCTGAACATTTTTAATGGTGGCCTATAACTTTTTGGTGCAATACGCTAGGAAATATATTACTCTGGTATTGGCATTTTAACGCTTGTATTTGCGTATATTAATGCAATATGTCTCTTTTCAAACGAATTTGTATCAACATCTGAACATATTTTATGGAGTCCTATAACTTTTTAGTGCAATACGCTAAGAAATATATTACTCTGGTATTGGCAATTTAACGCTTGTATTTGCGTATTTAACTGCAAAATATCTCATATATTCCTCTCGTATTGGCATTTTAACGCTTGTATTTGCGTATATTACTGCTATATGTCTCATTTGAAACGAATTTGAATCAATATCTGAACATTTTTAATGGTGGCCTATAACTTTTTGGTGCAATACGCTAGGAAATATATTACTCTGGTATTGGCATTTTAACGCTTGTATTTGCCTATATTATTGCAATATGTCTCATTTCAAACGAATTTGTATCAACATCTGAACATATTTTATGGAGTCCTATAACTTTTAAGTGCAATACGCTAAGAAATATATTACTCTGGTTTTGGCATTTTAACGCTTGTATTTGCGTATTTAACTGCAATATGTCTCATATATTCCTCTCGTATTGGCATTTTAACGCTTGTATTTGCGTATTTAACTGCAATATGTCTCATATATTCCTCTCGTATTGGCATATTAACGCTTGTATTTGCGTATATTACTGCAATATGTCTCATTTGAGACGAATTTGAATCAATGATCCGTACATATTTTACGGGGTCCTATAACTTTTTGGTGCAATACGCTAGGAAATATATTACTCTGGTATTGGCATTTTAACGCTTGTATTTGCGTATTTAACTGCAATATGTCTCATATATTCCTCTCGTATTGGCATTTTAACGCTTGTATTTGCGTATATTACTGCAATATGTCTCATTTGAAACGAATTTGAATCAATTGATCCGTACATATTTTACGGGGTCCTATAACTTTTTGGTGCAATACGCTAGGAAATATATTACTCTGGTATTGGCATTTTAACGCTTGTATTTGCGTATATTAATGCAATATGTCTCATTTCAAACGAATTTGTATCAACATCTGAACATATTTTATGGAGTCCTATAACTTTTTAGTGCAATACGCTAAGAAATATATTACTCTGGTATTGGCAATTTAACGCTTGTATTTGCGTATTTAACTGCAATATGTCTCATATATTCCTCTCGTATTGGCATTTTAACGCTTGTATTTGCGTATATTACTGCTATATGTCTCATTTGAAACGAATTTGAATCAATTGATCCGTACATATTTTACGGGGTCCTATAACTTTTTGGTGCAATACGCTAGGAAATATATTACTCTGGTATTGGCATTTTAACGCTTGTATTTGCCTATATTATTGCAATATGTCTCATTTCAAACGAATTTGTATCAACATCTGAACATATTTTATGGAGTCCTATAACTTTTTAGTGCAATACGCTAAGAAATATATTACTCTGGTATTGGCATTTTAACGCTTGTATTTGCGTATTTAACTGCAATATGTCACATATATTCCTCTCGTATTGGAATTTTAACGCTTGTATTTGCGTATATTACTGCAATATGTCTCATTTGAAACGAATTTGAATCAATTGATCCGTACATATTTTACGGGGTCCTATAACTTTTTGGTGCAATACGCTAGGAAATATATTACTCTGGTATTGGCATTTTAACGCTTGTATTTGCCTATATTAGTGCAATATGTCTCATTTCAAACGAATTTGTATCAACATCTGAACATATTTTATGGAGTCCTATAACTTTTAAGTGCAATACGCTAAGAAATATATTACTCTGGTATTGGCATTTTAACGCTTGTATTTGCGTATTTAACTGCAATATGTCTCATATATTCCTCTCGTATTGGCATTTTAACGCTTGTATTTGCGTATATTACTGCAATATGTCTCATTTGAAACGAATTTGAATCAATTGATCTGTACATATTTTACGGGGTCCTATAACTTTTTGGTGCAATACGCTAGGAAATATATTACTCTGGTATTGGCATTTTAACGCTTGTATTTGCCTATATTAGTGCAATATGTCTCATTTCAATCGAATTTGTATCAACATCTGAACATATTTTATGGAGTCCTATAACTTTTTAGTGCAATACGCTAAGAAATATATTACTCTGGTATTGGCATTTTAACGCTTGTATTTGCTTATATAACTGCAATATGTCTCATATATTCCTCTCGTATTGGCATTTTAACGCTTGTATTTGCGTATATTACTGCTATATGTCTCATTTGAAACGAATTTGAAACAATATCTGAACATTTTTAATGGTGGACTATAACTTTTTGGTGCAATACGCTAGGAAATATATTACTCTGGTATTGGCATTTTAACGCTTGTATTTGCGTATATTAATGCAATATGTCTCATTTCAAACGAATTTGTATCAACATCTGAACATATTTTATGGAGTCCTATAACTTTTTAGTGCAATACGCTAAGAAATATATTACTCTGGTATTGGCATTTTAACGCTTGTATTTGCTTATATAACTGCAATATGTCTCATATATTCCTCTCGTATTGGCATTTTAACGCTTGTATTTACGTATATTACTGCTATATGTCTCATTTGAAACGAATTTGAATCAATTGATCCGTACATATTTTACGGGGTCCTATAACTTTTTGGTGCAATACGCTAGGAAATATATTACTCTGGAATTGGCATTTTAACGCTTGTATTTGCCTATATTATTGCAATATGTCTCATTTCAAACGAATTTGTATCAACATCTGAACATATTTTATGGAGTCCTATAACTTTTTAGTGCAATACGCTAAGAAATATATTACTCTGGTATTGGCAATTTAACGCTTGTATTTGCGTATTTAACTGCAATATGTCTCATATATTCCTCTCGTATTGGCATTTTAACGCTTGTATTCTCGTATATTACTGCAATATGTCTCATTTGAAACGAATTTGAATCAATTGATCCGTACATATTTTACGGGGTCCTATAACTTTTTGGTGCAATACGCTAGGAAATATATTACTCTGGTATTGGCATTTTAACGCTTGTATTTGCCTATATTATTGCAATATGTCTCATTTCAAACGAATTTGTATCAACATCTGAACATATTTTATGGAGTCCTATAACTTTTTAGTGCAATACGCTAAGAAATATATTACTCTGGTATTGGCATTTTAACGCTTGTATTTGCTCATATAACTGCAATATGTCTCATATATTCCTCTCGTATTGGCATTTTAACACTTGTATTTGCGTATATTACTGCTATATGTCTCATTTGAAACGAATTTGAAACAATATCTGAACATTTCTAATGGTGGACTATAACTTTTTGGTGCAATACGCTAGGAAATATATTACTCTGGTATTGGCATTTTAACGCTTGTATTTGCGTATATTAATGCAATATGTCTCATTTCAAACGAATTTGTATCAACATCTGAACATATTTTATGGAGTCCTATAACTTTTTAGTGCAATACGCTAAGAAATATATTACTCTGGTATTGGCATTTTAACGCTTGTATTTGCGTATTTAACTGCAATATGTCACATATATTCCTCTCGTATTGGCATATTAACGCTTGTATTTGCGTATATTACTGCAATATGTCTCATTTGAACCGAATTTGAATCAATGATCCGTACATATTTTACGGGGTCCTATAACTTTTTGGTGCAATACGCTAGGAAATATATTACTCTGGTATTGGCATTTTAACGCTTGTATTTGCCTATATTATTGCAATATGTCTCATTTCAAACGAATTTGTATCAACATCTGAACATATTTTATGGAGTCCTATAACTTTTTAGTGCAATACGCTAAGAAATATATTACTCTGGTATTGGCATTTTAACGCTTGTATTTGCGTATTTAACTGCAATATGTCTCATATATTCCTCTCGTATTGGCATTTTAAAGCTTGTATTTGCGTAAATTACTGCAATATGTCTCATTTGAAACGAATTTGAATCAATGATCTGTACATATTTTACGGGGTCCTATAACTTTTTGGTGCAATACGCTAGGAAATATATTACTCTGGTATTGGCATTTTAACGCTTGTATTTGCCTATATTAGTGTAATATGTCTCATTTCAAACGAATTTGTATCAACATCTGAACATATTTTATGGAGTCCTATAACTTTGTAGTGCAATACGCTAAGAAATATATTACTCTGGTATTGGCATTTTAACGCTTGTATTTGCGTATTTAACTGCAATATGTCTCATATATTCCTCTCGTATTGGCATTTTAACGCTTGTATTTGCGTATATTACTGCAATATGTCTCATTTGAAACGAATTTGAATCAATTGATCCGTACATATTTTACGGGGTCCTATAACTTTTTGGTGCAATACGCTAGGAAATATATTACTCTGGTATTGGCATTTTAACGCTTGTATTTGCCTATATTAGTGCAATATGTCTCATTTCAAACGAATTTGTATCAACATCTGAACATATTTTATGGAGTCCTATAACTTTTAAGTGCAATACGCTAAGAAATATATTACTCTGGTATTGGCATTTTAACGCTTGTATTTGCGTATTTAACTGCAATATGTCTCTAATATTCCTCTCGTATTGGCATTTTAACGCTTGTATTTGCGTATATTACTGCAATATGTCTCATTTGAAACGAATTTGAATCAATTGATCCGTACATATTTTACGGGGTCCTATAACTTTTTGGTGCAATACGCTAGGAAATATATTACTCTGGTATTGGCATTTTAACGCTTGTATTTGCGTATATTAATGCAATATGTCTCATTTCAAACGAATTTGTATCAACATCTGAACATATTTTATGGAGTCCTATAACTTTTTAGTGCAATACGCTAAGAAATATATTACTCTGGTATTGGCATTTTAACGCTTGTATTTGCGTATTTAACTGCAATATGTCTCATATATTCCTCTCGTATTGGCATATTAACGCTTGTATTTGCGTATATTACTGCAATATGTCTCATTTGAAACGAATTTGAATCAATGATCCGTACATATTTTACGGGGTCCTATAACTTTTTGGTGCAATACGCTAGGAAATATATTACTCTGGTATTGGCATTTTAACGCTTGTATTTGCCTATATTATTGCAATATGTCTCATTTCAAACGAATTTGTATCAACATCTGAACATATTTTATGGAGTCCTATAACTTTTTAGTGCAATACGCTAAGAAATATATAACTCTGGTATTGGCATTTTAACGCTTGTATTTGCTTATATAACTGCAATATGTCTCATATATTCCTCTCGTATTGGCATTTTAACGCTTGTATTTGCGTATATTACTGCTATATGTCTCATTTGAAACGAATTTGAAACAATATCTGAACATTTTTAATGGTGGACTATAACTTTTTGGTGCAATACGCTAGGAAATATATTACTCTGGTATTGGCATTTTAACGCTTGTATTTGCCTATATTAGTGCAATATGTCTCATTTCAAACGAATTTGTATCAACATCTGAACATATTTTATGGAGTCCTATAACTTTTTAGTGCAATACGCTAAGAAATATATTACTCTGGTATTGGCATTTTAACGCTTGTATTTGCGTATTTAACTGCAATATGTCTCATATATTCCTCTCGTATTGGCATTTTAACGCTTGTATTTGCGTATATTACTGCAATATGTCTCATTTGAAACGAATTTGAATCAATATCTGAACATTTTTAATGGTGGCCTATAACTTTTTGGTGCAATACGCTAGGAAATATATTACTCTGGTATTGGCATTTTAACGCTTGTATTTGCGTATATTAATGCAATATGTCTCTTTTCAAACGAATTTGTATCAACATCTGAACATATTTTATGGAGTCCTATAACTTTTTAGTGCAATACGCTAAGAAATATATTACTCTGGTATTGGCAATTTAACGCTTGTATTTGCGTATTTAACTGCAATATGTCTCATATATTCCTCTCGTATTGGCATTTTAACGCTTGTATTCTCGTATATTACTGCAATATGTCTCATTTGAAACGAATTTGAATCAATTGATCCGTACATATTTTACGGGGTCCTATAACTTTTTGATGCAATACGCTAGGAAATATATTACTCTGGTATTGGCATTTTAACGCTTGTATTTGCGTATTTAACTGCAATATGTCTCATATATTCCTCTCGTATTGGCATTTAACGCTTGTATTTGCGTATATTACTGCAATATGTCTCATTTGAAACGAATTTGAATCAATTGATCCGTACATATTTTACGGGGTCCTATAACTTTTTGGTGCAATACGCTAGGAAATATATTACTCTGGTATTGGCATTTTAACGCTTGTATTTGCGTATTTAACTGCAATATGTCTCAATATATTCCTCTCGTATTGGCATATTAACGCTTGTATTTGCGTATATTACTGCAATATGTCTCATTTGAAACGAATTTGAATCAATGATCCGTACATATTTTACGGGGTCCTATAACTTTTTGGTGCAATACGCTAGGAAATATATTACTCTGGTATTGGCATTTTAACGCTTGTATTTGCCTATATTATTGCAATATGTCTCATTTCAAACGAATTTGTATCAACATCTGAACATATTTTATGGAGTCCTATAACTTTTTAGTGCAATACGCTAAGAAATATATAACTCTGGTATTGGCATTTTAACGCTTGTATTTGCTTATATAACTGCAATATGTCTCATATATTCCTCTCGTATTGGCATTTTACGCTTGTATTTGCGTATATTACTGCTATATGTCTCATTTGAAACGAATTTTGAAACAATATCTGAACATTTTTAATGGTGGACTATAACTTTTTGGTGCAATACGCTAGGAAATATATTACTCTGGTATTGGCATTTTAACGCTTGTATTTGCCTATATTAGTGCAATATGTCTCATTTCAAACGAATTTGTATCAACATCTGAACATATTTTATGGAGTCCTATAACTTTTTAGTGCAATACGCTAAGAAATATATTACTCTGGTATTGGCATTTTAACGCTTGTATTTGCGTATTTAACTGCAATATGTCTCATATATTCCTCTCGTATTGGCATTTTAACGCTTGTATTTGCGTATATTACTGCAATATGTCTCATTTGAAATGAATTTGAATCAATATCTGAACATTTTTAATGGTGGCCTATAACTTTTTGGTGCAATACGCTAGGAAATATATTACTCTGGTATTGGCATTTTAACGCTTGTATTTGCGTATATTAATGCAATATGTCTCTTTTCAAACGAATTTGTATCAACATCTGAACATATTTTATGGAGTCCTATAACTTTTTAGTGCAATACGCTAAGAAATATATTACTCTGGTATTGGCAATTTAACGCTTGTATTTGCGTATTTAACTGCAATATGTCTCATATATTCCTCTCGTATTGGCATTTTAACGCTTGTATTCTCGTATATTACTGCAATATGTCTCATTTGAAACGAATTTGAATCAATTGATCCGTACATATTTTACGGGGTCCTATAACTTTTTGATGCAATACGCTAGGAAATATATTACTCTGGTATTGGCATTTTAACGCTTGTATTTGCGTATTTAACTGCAATATGTCTCTTATATTCCTCTCGTATTGGGCATTTTAACGCTTGTATTTGGCGTATATTACTGCAATATGTCTCATTGAAACGAATTTGAATCAATTGATCCGTACATATTTTACGGGGTCCTATAACTTTTTGGTGCAATACGCTAGGAAATATATTATTCTGGTATTGGCATTTTAACGCTTGTATTTGCCTATATTAGTGCAATATGTCTCATTTCAAACGAATTTGTATCAACATCTGAACATATTTTATGGAGTCCTATAACTTTTAAGTGCAATACGCTAAGAAATATATTACTCTGGTATTGGCATTTTAACGCTTGTATTTGCGTATTTAACTGCAATATGTCTCATATATTCCTCTCGTATTGGCATATTAACGCTTGTATTTGCGTATATTACTGCAATATGTCCTCATTTGAAACGAATTTGAATCAATGATCCGTACATATTTTACGGGGTCCTATAACTTTTTGGTGCAATACGCTAGGAAATATATTACTCTGGTATTGGCATTTTAACGCTTGTATTTGCCTATATTATTGCAATATGTCTCATTTCAAACGAATTTGTATCAACATCTGAACATATTTTATGGAGTCCTATAACTTTTTAGTGCAATACGCTAAGAAATATATAACTCTGGTATTGGCATTTTAACGCTTGTATTTGCTTATATAACTGCAATATGTCTCATATATTCCTCTCGTATTGGCATTTTAACGCTTGTATTTGCGTATATTACTGCTATATGTCTCATTTGAAACGAATTTGAAACAATATCTGAACATTTTTAATGGTGGACTATAACTTTTTGGTGCAATACGCTAGGAAATATATTACTCTGGTATTGGCATTTTAACGCTTGTATTTGCGTATATTAATGCAATATGTCTCATTTCAAACGAATTTGTATCAACATCTGAACATATTTTATGGAGTCCTATAAATTTTTAGTGCAATACGCTAAGAAATATATTACTCTGGTATTGGCAATTTAACGCTTGTATTTGCGTATTTAACTGCAATATGTCTCATATATTCCTCTCGTATTGGCATTTTAACGCTTGTATTCTCGTATATTACTACAATATGTCTCATTTGAAACGAATTTGAATCAATTGATCCGTACATATTTTACGGGGTCCTATAACTTTTTGATGCAATACGCTAGGAAATATATTACTCTGGTATTGGCATTTTAACGCTTGTATTTGCCTATATTATTGCAATATGTCTCATTTCAAAACGAATTTGTATCAACATCTGAACATATTTTATGGAGTCCTATAACTTTTTAGTGCAATTCGCTAAGAAATATATTACTCTGGTATTGGCATTTTAACGCTTGTATTTGCGTATTTAACTGCAATATGTCTCATATATTCCTCTCGTATTGGCATTTTAACGCTTGTATTTGCGTATATTACTGCAATATGTCTCATTTGAAACGAATTTGAATCAATGATCCGTACATATTTTACGGGGTCCTATAACTTTTTGGTGCAATACGCTAGGAAATATATTTCTCTGGTATTGGCATTTTAACGCTTGTATTTGCCTATATTAGTGCAATATGTCTCATTTCAAACGAATTTGTATCAACATCTGAACATATTTTATGGAGTCCTATAACTTTTTAGTGCAATACGCTAAGAAATATATTACTCTGGTATTGGCATTTTAACGCTTGTATTTGCGTATTTAACTGCAATATGTCTCATATATTCCTCTCGTATTGGCATTTTAACGCTTGTATTTGCGTATATTACTGCAATATGTCTCATTTGAAACGAATTTGAATCAATATCTGAACATTTTTAATGGTGGCCTATAACTTTTTGGTGCAATACGCTAGGAAATATATTACTCTGGTATTGGCATTTTAACGCTTGTATTTGCGTATATTAATGCAATATGTCTCTTTTCAAACGAATTTGTATCAACATCTGAACATATTTTATGGAGTCCTATAACTTTTTAGTGCAATACGCTAAGAAATATATTACTCTGGTATTGGCAATTTAACGCTTGTATTTGCGTATTTAACTGCAAAATATCTCATATATTCCTCTCGTATTGGCATTTTAACGCTTGTATTTGCGTATATTACTGCTATATGTCTCATTTGAAACGAATTTGAATCAATATCTGAACATTTTTAATGGTGGCCTATAACTTTTTGGTGCAATACGCTAGGAAATATATTACTCTGGTATTGGCATTTTAACGCTTGTATTTGCCTATATTATTGCAATATGTCTCATTTCAAACGAATTTGTATCAACATCTGAACATATTTTATGGAGTCCTATAACTTTTTAGTGCAATACGCTAAGAAATATATTACTCTGGTTTTGGCATTTTAACGCTTGTATTTGCGTATTTAACTGCAATATGTCTCATATATTCCTCTCGTATTGGCATTTTAACGCTTGTATTTGCGTATTTAACTGCAATATGTCTCATATATTCCTCTCGTATTGGCATATTAACGCTTGTATTTGCGTATATTACTGCAATATGTCTCATTTGAGGACGAATTTGAATCAATGATCCGTACATATTTTACGGGGTCCTATAACTTTTTTGGTGCAATACGCTAGGAAATATATTACTCTGGTATTGGCATTTTAACGCTTGTATTTGCGTATTTAACTGCAATATGTCTCATATATTCCTCTCGTATTGGCATTTTAACGCTTGTATTTGCGTATATTACTGCAATATGTCTCATTTGAAACGAATTTGAATCAATTGATCCGTACATATTTTACGGGGTCCTATAACTTTTTGGTGCAATACGCTAGGAAATATATTACTCTGGTATTGGCATTTTAACGCTTGTATTTGCGTATATTAATGCAATATGTCTCATTTCAAACGAATTTGTATCAACATCTGAACATATTTTATGGAGTCCTATAACTTTTTAGTGCAATACGCTAAGAAATATATTACTCTGGTATTGGCAATTTAACGCTTGTATTTGCGTATTTAACTGCAATATGTCTCATATATTCCTCTCGTATTGGCATTTTAACGCTTGTATTTGCGTATATTACTGCTATATGTCTCATTTGAAACGAATTTGAATCAATTGATCCGTACATATTTTACGGGGTCCTATAACTTTTTGGTGCAATACGCTAGGAAATATATTACTCTGGTATTGGCATTTTGACGCTTGTATTTGCCTATATTATTGCAATATGTCTCATTTCAAACGAATTTGTATCAACATCTGAACATATTTTATGGAGTCCTATAACTTTTTAGTGCAATACGCTAAGAAATATATTACTCTGGTATTGGCATTTTAAGGCTTGTATTTGCGTATTTAACTGCAATATGTCACATATATTCCTCTCGTATTGGAATTTTAACGCTTGTATTTGCGTATATTACTGCAATATGTCTCATTTGAAACGAATTTGAATCAATTGATCCGTACATATTTTACGGGGTCCTATAACTTTTTGGTGCAATACGCTAGGAAATATATTACTCTGGTATTGGCATTTTAACGCTTGTATTTGCCTATATTAGTGCAATATGTCTCATTTCAAACGAATTTGTATCAACATCTGAACATATTTTATGGAGTCCTATAACTTTTAAGTGCAATACGCTAAGAAATATATTACTCTGGTATTGGCATTTTAACGCTTGTATTTGCGTATTTAACTGCAATATGTCTCATATATTCCTCTCGTATTGGCATTTTAACGCTTGTATTTGCGTATATTACTGCAATATGTCTCATTTGAAACGAATTTTGAATCAATTGATCCGTACATATTTTACGGGGTCCTATAACTTTTTGGTGCAATACGCTAGGAAATATATTACTCTGGTATTGGCATTTTAACGCTTGTATTTGCCTATATTAGTGCAATATGTCTCATTTCAATCGAATTTGTATCAACATCTGAACATATTTTATGGAGTCCTATAACTTTTTAGTGCAATACGCTAAGAAATATATTACTCTGGTATTGGCATTTTAACGCTTGTATTTGCTTATATAACTGCAATATGTCTCATATAATCCTCTCGTATTGGCATTTTAACGCTTGTATTTGCGTATATTACTGCTATATGTCTCATTTGAAACGAATTTGAAACAATATCTGAACATTTTTAATGGTGGACTATAACTTTTTGGTGCAATACGCTAGGAAATATATTACTCTGGTATTGGCATTTTAACGCTTGTATTTGCGTATATTAATGCAATATGTCTCATTTCAAACGAATTTGTATCAACATCTGAACATATTTTATGGAGTCCTATAACTTTTTAGTGCAATACGCTAAGAAAATATATTACTCTGGTATTGGCATTTTAACGCTTGTATTTGCTTATATAACTGCAATATGTCTCATATATTCCTCTCGTATTGGCATTTTAACGCTTGTATTTACGTATATTACTGCTATATGTCTCATTTGAAACGAATTTGAATCAATTGATCCGTACATATTTTACGGGGTCCTATAACTTTTTGGTGCAATACGCTAGGAAAATATATTACTCTGGAATTGGCATTTTAACGCTTGTATTTGCCTATATTATTGCAATATGTCTCATTTCAAACGAATTTGTATCAACATCTGAACATATTTTATGGAGTCCTATAACTTTTTAGTGCAATACGCTAAGAAATATATTACTCTGGTATTGGCAATTTAACGCTTGTATTTGCGTATTTAACTGCAATATGTCTCATATATTCCTCTCGTATTGGCATTTTAACGCTTGTATTTTCGTATATTACTGCAATATGTCTCATTTGAAACGAATTTGAATCAATTGATCCGTACATATTTTACGGGGTCCTATAACTTTTTGGATGCAATACGCTAGGAAATATATTACTCTGGTATTGGCATTTTAACGCTTGTATTTGCCTATATTATTGCAATATGTCTCATTTCAACGAATTTGTATCAACATCTGAACATATTTTATGGAGACCTATAACTTTTTAGTGCAATACGCTAAGAAATATATTACTCTGGTATTGGCATTTTAACGCTTGTATTTGCGTATTTAACTGCAATATGTCTCATATATTCCTCTCGTAGTGGCATTTTAACGCTTGTATTTGCGTATATTACTGCTATATGTCTCATTTGAAACGAATTTGAAACAATATCTGAACATTTTTAATGGTGGACTATAACTTTTTGGTGCAATACGCTAGGAAATATATTACTCTGGTATTGGCATTTTAACGCTTGTATTTGCGTATATTAATGCAATATGTCTCATTTCAAACGAATTTGTATCAACATCTGAACATATTTTATGGAGTCCTATAACTTTTTAGTGCAATACGCTAAGAAATATATTACTCTGGTATTGGCAATTTAACGCTTGTATTTGCGTATTTAACTGCAATATGTCTCATATATTCCTCTCGTATTGGCATTTTAACGCTTGTATTCTCGTATATTACTGCAATATGTCTCATTTGAAACGAATTTGAATCAATTGATCCTATTTTACGGGGTCCTATAACTTTTTGGTGCAATACGCTAGGAAATATATTACTCTGGTATTGGCATTTTAACGCTTGTATTTGCCTATATTATTGCAATATGTCTCATTTCAAACGAATTTGTATCAACATCTGAACATATTTTATGGAGTCCTATAACTTTTTAGTGCAATACGCTAAGAAATATATTACTCTGGTATTGGCATTTTAACGCTTGTATTTGCGTATTTAACTGCAATATGTCTCATGTATTCCTCTCGTATTGGCATTTTAACGCTTGTATTTGCGTATATTACTGCAATATGTCTCATTTGAAACGAATTTGAATCAATTGATCCGTACATATTTTACGGGGTCCTATAACTTTTTGGTGCAATACGCTAGGAAATATATTACTCTGGTATTGGCATTTTAACGCTTGTATTTGCGTATATTAATGCAATATGTCTCATTTCAAACGAATTTGTATCAACATCTGAACATATTTTATGGAGTCCTATAACTTTTTAGTGCAATACGCTAAGAAATATATAACTCTGGTATTGGCAATTTAACGCTTGTATTTGCGTATTTAACTGCAATATGTCTCATATATTCCTCTCGTATTGGCATTTTAACGCTTGTATTTGCGTATATTACTGCTATATGTCTCATTTGAAACGAATTTGAATCAATTGATCCGTACATATTTTACGGGGTCCTATAACTTTTTGGTGCAATACGCTAGGAAATATATTACTCTGGTATTGGCATTTTTACGCTTGTATTTGCCTATATTATTGCAATATGTCTCATTTCAAACGAATTTGTATCAACATCTGAACATATTTTATGGAGTCCTATAACTTTTTAGTGCAATACGCTAAGAAATATATTACTCTGGTATTGGCATTTTAACGCTTGTATTTGCGTATTTAACTGCAATATGTCTCATATATTCCTCTCGTATTGGAATTTTAATGCTTGTATTTGCGTATATTACTGCAATATGTCTCATTTGAAACGAATTTGAATCAATGATCCGTACATATTTTACGGGGTCCTATAACTTTTTGGTGCAATACGCTAGGAAATATATTACTCTGGTATTGGCATTTTAACGCTTGTATTTGCCTATATTAGTGTAGTATGTCTCATTTCAAACGAATTTTTATCAACATCTGAACATATTTTATGGAGTCCTATAACTTTGTAGTGCAATACGCTAAGAAATATATTACTCTGGTATTGGCATTTTAACGCTTGTATTTGCGTATTTAACTGCAATATGTCTCATATATTCCTCTCGTATTGGCATTTTAACGCTTGTATTTGCGTATATTACTGCAATATGTCTCATTTGAAACGAATTTGAATCAATTGATCCGTACATATTTTACGGGGTCCTATAACTTTTTGGTGCAATACGCTAGGAAATATATTACTCTGGTATATTAGTGCAATATGTCTCATTTCAAACGAATTTGTATCAACATCTGAACATATTTTATGGAGTCCTATAACTTTTAAGTGCAATACGCTAAGAAATATATTACTCTGGTATTGGCAATTTAACGCTTGTATTTGCGTATTTAACTGCAATATGTCTCATATATTCCTCTCGTATTGGCATTTTAACGCTTGTATTTGCGTATATTACTGCTATATGTCTCATTTGAAACGAATTTGAATCAATTGATCCGTACATATTTTACGGGGTCCTATAACTTTTTGGTGCAATACGCTAGGAAATATATTACTCTGGTATTGGCATTTTTACGCTTGTATTTGCCTATATTATTGCAATATGTCTCATTTCAAACGAATTTGTATCAACATCTGAACATATTTTATGGAGTCCTATAACTTTTTAGTGCAATACGCTAAGAAATATATAACTCTGGTATTGGCAATTTAACGCTTGTATTTGCGTATTTAACTGCAATATGTCTCATATATTCCTCTCGTATTGGCATTTTAACGCTTGTATTTGCGTATATTACTGCTATATGTCTCATTTGAAACGAATTTGAATCAATTGATCCGTACATATTTTACGGGGTCCTATAACTTTTTGATGCAATACGCTAGGAAATATATTACTCTGGTATTGGCATTTTTAAGCTTGTATTTGCCTATATTATTGCAATATGTCTCATTTCAAACGAATTTGTATCAACATCTGAACATATTTTATGGAGTCCTATAACTTTTTAGTGCAATACGCTAAGAAATATATTACTCTGGTATTGGCATTTTAACGCTTGTATTTGCGTATTTAACTGCAATATGTCTCATATATTCCTCTCGTATTGGAATTTTAACGCTTGTATTTGCGTATATTACTGCAATATGTCTCATTTGAAACGAATTTGAATCAATGATCCGTACATATTTTACGGGGTCCTATAACTTTTTGGTGCAATACGCTAGGAAATATATTACTCTGGTATTGGCATTTTAACGCTTGTATTTGCCTATATTAGTGCAATATGTCTCATTTCAAACGAATTTGTATCAACATCTGAACATATTTTATGGAGTCCTATAACTTTTTAGTGCAATACGCTAAGAAATATATTACTCTGGTATTGGCATTTTAACGCTTGTATTTGCGTATTTAACTGCAATATGTCTCATATATTCCTCTCGTATTGGCATTTTAACGCTTGTATTTGCGTATATTACTGCAATATGTCTCATTTGAAACGAATTTGAATCAATATCTGAACATTTTTAATGGTGGCCTATAACTTTTTGGTGCAATACGCTAGGAAATATATTACTCTGGTATTGGCATTTTAACGCTTGTATTTGCTTATATAACTGCAATATATCTCCTATATTCCTCTCGTATTGGCATTTTAACGCTTGTATTTGCGTATATTACTGCTATATGTCTCATTTGAAACGAATTTGAAGCAATATCTGAACATTTTTAATGGAGGACTATAACTTTTTGGTGCAATACGCTAGGAAATATATTACTCTGGTATTGGCATTTTAACGCTTGTATTTGCGTATATTAATGCAATATGTCTCATTTCAAACGAATTTGTATCAACATCTGAACATATTTTATGGAGTCCTATAACTTTTTAGTGCAATACGCTAAGAAGAAATATATTACTCTGGTATTGGCATTTTAACGCTTGTATTTGCGTATTTAACTGCAATATGTCTCATATATTCCTCTCGTATTGGCATTTTAACGCTTGTATTTGCGTATATTACTGCTATATGTCTCATTTGAAACGAATTTGAAACAATATCTGAACATTTCTAATGGTGGACTATAACTTTTTGGTGCAATACGCTAAGAAATATATTACTCTGGTATTGGCATTTTAACGCTTGTATTTGCGTATATTAATGCAATATGTCTCATTTCAAACGAATTTGTATCAACATCTGAACATATTTTATGGAGTCCTATAACTTTTTAGTGCAATACGCTAAGAAATATATTACTCTGGTATTGGCATTTTAACGCTTGTATTTGCGTATTTAACTGCAATATGTCTCATATATTCCTCTCGTATTGGCATTTTAACGCTTGTATTTGCGTATATTACTGCAATATGTCTCATTTGAAACGAATTTGAATCAATTGATCCGTACATATTTTACGGGGTCCTATAACTTTTTGGTGCAATACGCTAGGAAATATATTACTCTGGTATTGGCATTTTAACGCTTGTATTTGCGTATATTAATGCAATATGTCTCATTTCAAACGAATTTGTATCAACATCTGAACATATTTTATGGAGTCCTATAACTTTTTAGTGCAATACGCTAAGAAATATATTACTCTGGTATTGGCATTTTAACGCTTGTATTTGCGTATTTAACTGCAATATGTCTCATATATTCCTCTCGTATTGGCATATTAACGCTTGTATTTGCGTATATTACTGCAATATGTCTCATTTGAACCGAATTTGAATCAATGATCCGTACATATTTTACGGGGTCCTATAACTTTTTGGTGCAATACGCTAGGAAATATATTACTCTGGTATTGGCATTTTAACGCTTGTATTTGCCTATATTAGTGTAATATGTCTCATTTCAAACGAATTTGTATCAACATCTGAACATATTTTATGGAGTCCTATAACTTTGTAGTGCAATACGCTAAGAAATATATTACTCTGATATTGGCATTTTAACGCTTGTATTTGCGTATTTAACTGCAATATGTCTCATATATTCCTCTCGTATTGGCATTTTAACGCTTGTATTTGCGTATATTACTGCAATATGTCTCATTTGAAACGAATTTGAATCAATTGATCCGTACATATTTTACGGGGTCCTATAACTTTTTGGTGCAATACGCTAGGAAATATATTACTCTGGTATTGGCATTTTAACGCTTGTATTTGCCTATATTAGTGCAATATGTCTCATTTCAAACGAATTTGTATCAACATCTGAACATATTTTATGGAGTCCTATAACTTTTAAGTGCAATACGCTAAGAAATATATTACTCTGGTATTGGCATTTTAACGCTTGTATTTGCGTATTTAACTGCAATATGTCTCATATATTCCTCTCGTATTGGCATTTTAACGCTTGTATTTGCGTATATTACTGCAATATGTCTCATTTGAAACGAATTTGAATCAATTGATCCGTACATATTTTACGGGGTCCTATAACTTTTTGGTGCAATACGCTAGGAAATATATTACTCTGGTATTGGCATTTTAACGCTTGTATTTGCGTATATTAATGCAATATGTCTCATTTCAAACGAATTTGTATCAACATCTGAACATATTTTATGGAGTCCTATAACTTTTTAGTGCAATACGCTAAGAAATATATTACTCTGGTATTGGCATTTTAACGCTTGTATTTGCGTATTTAACTGCAATATGTCTCATATATTCCTCTCGTATTGGCATATTAACGCTTGTATTTGCGTATATTACTGCAATATGTCTCATTTGAAACGAATTTGAATCAATGATCCGTACATATTTTACGGGGTCCTATAACTTTTTGGTGCAATACGCTAGGAAATATATTACTCTGGTATTGGCATTTTAACGCTTGTATTTGCCTATATTATTGCAATATGTCTCATTTCAAACGAATTTGTATCAACATCTGAACATATTTTATGGAGTCCTATAACTTTTTAGTGCAATACGCTAAGAAATATATAACTCTGGTATTGGCATTTTAACGCTTGTATTTGCTTATATAACTGCAATATGTCTCATATATTCCTCTCGTATTGGCATTTTAACGCTTGTATTTGCGTATATTACTGCTATATGTCTCATTTGAAACGAATTTGAAACAATATCTGAACATTTTTAATGGTGGACTATAACTTTTTGGTGCAATACGCTAGGAAATATATTACTCTGGTATTGGCATTTTAACGCTTGTATTTGCGTATATTAATGCAATATGTCTCATTTCAAACGAATTTGTATCAACATCTGAACATATTTTATGGAGTCCTATAACTTTTTAGTGCAATACGCTAAGAAATATATTACTCTGGTATTGGCAATTTAACGCTTGTATTTGCGTATTTAACTGCAATATGTCTCATATATTCCTCTCGTATTGGCATTTTAACGCTTGTATTCTCGTATATTACTGCAATATGTCTCATTTGAAACGAATTTGAATCAATTGATCCGTACATATTTTACGGGGTCCTATAACTTTTTGGTGCAATACGCTAGGAAATATATTACTCTGGTATTGGCATTTTAACGCTTGTATTTGCCTATATTATTGCAATATGTCTCATTTCAAACGAATTTGTATCAACATCTGAACATATTTTATGGAGTCCTATAACTTTTTAGTGCAATTCGCTAAGAAATATATTACTCTGGTATTGGCATTTTAACGCTTGTATTTGCGTATTTAACTGCAATATGTCTCATATATTCCTCTCGTATTGGCATTTTAACGCTTGTATTTGCGTATATTACTGCAATATGTCTCATTTGAAACGAATTTGAATCAATGATCCGTACATATTTTACGGGGTCCTATAACTTTTTGGTGCAATACGCTAGGAAATATATTACTCTGGTATTGGCATTTTAACGCTTGTATTTGCCTATATTAGTGCAATATGTCTCATTTCAAACGAATTTGTATCAACATCTGAACATATTTTATGGAGTCCTATAACTTTTTAGTGCAATACGCTAAGAAATATATTACTCTGGTATTGGCATTTTAACGCTTGTATTTGCGTATTTAACTGCAATATGTCTCATATATTCCTCTCGTATTGGCATTTTAACGCTTGTATTTGCGTATATTACTGCAATATGTCTCATTTGAAACGAATTTGAATCAATATCTGAACATTTTTAATGGTGGCCTATAACTTTTTGGTGCAATACGCTACGAAATATATTACTCTGGTATTGGCATTTTAACGCTTGTATTTGCGTATATTAATGCAATATGTCTCATTTCAAACGAATTTGTATCAACATCTGAACATATTTTATGGAGTCCTATAACTTTTTAGTGCAATACGCTAAGAAATATATTACTCTGGTATTGGCAATTTAACGCTTGTATTTGCGTATTTAACTGCAATATGTCTCATATATTCCTCTCGTATTGGCATTTTAACGCTTGTATTTGCGTATATTACTGCTATATGTCTCATTTGAAACGAATTTGAATCAATATCTGAACATTTTTAATGGTGGCCTATAACTTTTTGGTGCAATACGCTAGGAAATATATTACTCTGGTATTGGCATTTTAACGCTTGTATTTGCCTATATTATTGCAATATGTCTCATTTCAAACGAATTTGTATCAACATCTGAACATATTTTATGGAGTCCTATAACTTTTAAGTGCAATACGCTAAGAAATATATTACTCTGGTATTGGCATTTTAACGCTTGTATTTGCGTATTTAACTGCAATATGTCTCATATATTCCTCTCGTATTGGCATATTAACGCTTGTATTTGCGTATATTACTGCAATATGTCTCATTTGAGACGAATTTGAATCAATGATCCGTACATATTTTACGGGGTCCTATAACTTTTTGGTGCAATACGCTAGGAAATATATTACTCTGGTATTGGCATTTTAACGCTTGTATTTGCGTATTTAACTGCAATATGTCTCATATATTCCTCTCGTATTGGCATTTTAACGCTTGTATTTGCGTATATTACTGCAATATGTCTCATTTGAAACGAATTTGAATCAATTGATCCGTACATATTTTACGGGGTCCTATAACTTTTTGGTGCAATACGCTAGGAAATATATTACTCTGGTATTGGCATTTTAACGCTTGTATTTGCGTATATTAATGCAATATGTCTCATTTCAAACGAATTTGTATCAACATCTGAACATATTTTATGGAGTCCTATAACTTTTTAGTGCAATACGCTAAGAAATATATTACTCTGGTATTGGCAATTTAACGCTTGTATTTGCGTATTTAACTGCAATATGTCTCATATATTCCTCTCGTATTGGCATTTTAACGCTTGTATTTGCGTATATTACTGCTATATGTCTCATTTGAAACGAATTTGAATCAATTGATCCGTACATATTTTACGGGGTCCTATAACTTTTTGGTGCAATACGCTAGGAAATATATTACTCTGGTATTGGCATTTTAACGCTTGTATTTGCCTATATTATTGCAATATGTCTCATTTCAAACGAATTTGTATCAACATCTGAACATATTTTATGGAGTCCTATAACTTTTTAGTGCAATACGCTAAGAAATATATTACTCTGGTATTGGCATTTTAACGCTTGTATTTGCGTATTTAACTGCAATATGTCTCATATATTCCTCTCGTATTGGAATTTTAACGCTTGTATTTGCGTATATTACTGCAATATGTCTCATTTGAAACGAATTTGAATCAATTGATCCGTACATATTTTACGGGGTCCTATAACTTTTTGGTGCAATACGCTAGGAAATATATTACTCTGGTATTGGCATTTTAACGCTTGTATTTGCCTATATTAGTGCAATATGTCTCATTTCAAACGAATTTGTATCAACATCTGAACATATTTTATGGAGTCCTATAACTTTTAAGTGCAATACGCTAAGAAATATATTACTCTGGTATTGGCATTTTAACGCTTGTATTTGCGTATTTAACTGCAATATGTCTCATATATTCCTCTCGTATTGACATTTTAACGCTTGTATTTGCGTATATTACTGCAATATGTCTCATTTGAAACGAATTTGAATCAATTGATCCGTACATATTTTACGGGGTCCTATAACTTTTTGGTGCAATACGCTAGGAAATATATTACTCTGGTATTGGCATTTTAACGCTTGTATTTGCCTATATTAGTGCAATATGTCTCATTTCAATCGAATTTGTATCAACATCTGAACATATTTTATGGAGTCCTATAACTTTTTAGTGCAATACGCTAAGAAATATATTACTCTGGTATTGGCATTTTAACGCTTGTATTTGCTTATATAACTGCAATATGTCTCATATATTCCTCTCGTATTGGCATTTTAACGCTTGTATTTGCGTATATTACTGCTATATGTCTCATTTGAAACGAATTTGAAACAATATCTGAACATTTTTAATGGTGGACTATAACTTTTTGGTGCAATACGCTAGGAAATATATTACTCTGGTATTGGCATTTTAACGCTTGTATTTGCGTATATTAATGCAATATGTCTCATTTCAAACGAATTTGTATCAACATCTGAACATATTTTATGGAGTCCTATAACTTTTTAGTGCAATACGCTAAGAAATATATTACTCTGGTATTGGCATTTTAACGCTTGTATTTGCTTATATAACTGCAATATGTCTCATATATTCCTCTCGTATTGGCATTTTAACGCTTGTATTTACGTATATTACTGCTATATGTCTCATTTGAAACGAATTTGAATCAATTGATCCGTACATATTTTACGGGGTCCTATAACTTTTTGGTGCAATACGCTAGGAAATATATTACTCTGGAATTGGCATTTTAACGCTTGTATTTGCCTATATTATTGCAATATGTCTCATTTCAAACGAATTTGTATCAACATCTGAACATATTTTATGGAGTCCTATAACTTTTTAGTGCAATACGCTAAGAAATATATTACTCTGGTATTGGCAATTTAACGCTTGTATTTGCGTATTTAACTGCAATATGTCTCATATATTCCTCTCGTATTGGCATTTTAACGCTTGTATTCTCGTATATTACTGCAATATGTCTCATTTGAAACGAATTTGAATCAATTGATCCGTACATATTTTACGGGGTCCTATAACTTTTTGGTGCAATACGCTAGGAAATATATTACTCTGGTATTGGCATTTTAACGCTTGTATTTGCGTATATTAATGCAATATGTCTCATTTCAAACGAATTTGTATCAACATCTGAACATATTTTATGGAGTCCTATAACTTTTTAGTGCAATACGCTAAGAAATATATAACTCTGGTATTGGCAATTTAACGCTTGTATTTGCGTATTTAACTGCAATATGTCTCATATATTCCTCTCGTATTGGCATTTTAACGCTTGTATTTGCGTATATTACTGCAATATGTCTCATTTGAAACGAATTTGAATCAATTGATCCGTACATATTTTACGGGGTCCTATAACTTTTTGGTGCAATACGCTAGGAAATATATTACTCTGGTATATTAGTGCAATATGTCTCATTTCAAACGAATTTGTATCAACATCTGAACATATTTTATGGAGTCCTATAACTTTTAAGTGCAATACGCTAAGAAATATATTACTCTGGTATTGGCATTTTAACGCTTGTATTTGCGTATTTAACTGCAATATGTCTCATATATTCCTCTCGTATTGGCATTTTAACGCTTGTATTTGCGTATATTACTGCAATATGTCTCATTTGAAACGAATTTGAATCAATTGATCCGTACATATTTTACGGGGTCCTATAACTTTTTGGTGCAATACGCTAGGAAATATATTACTCTGGTATTGGCATTTTAACGCTAGTATTTGCCTATATTAGTGCAATATGTCTCATTTCAATCGAATTTGTATCAACATCTGAACATATTTTATGGAGTCCTATAACTTTTTAGTGCAATACGCTAAGAAATATATTACTCTGGTATTGGCATTTTAACGCTTGTATTTGCTTATATAACTGCAATATGTCTCATATATTCCTCTCGTATTGGCATTTTAACGCTTGTATTTGCGTATATTACTGCTATATGTCTCATTTGAAACGAATTTGAAACAATATCTGAACATTTCTAACGGTGGACTATAACTTTTTGGTGCAATACGCTAGGAAATATATTACTCTGGTATTGGCATTTTAACGCTTGTATTTGCGTATATTAATGCAATATGTCTCATTTCAAACGAATTTGTATCAACATCTGAACATATTTTATGGAGTCCTATAACTTTTTAGTGCAATACGCTAAGAAATATATTACTCTGGTATTGGCATTTTAACGCTTGTATTTGCGTATTTAACTGCAATATGTCTCATATATTCCTCTCGTATTGGCATATTAACGCTTGTATTTGCGTATATTACTGCAATATGTCTCATTTGAACCGAATTTGAATCAATGATCCGTACATATTTTACGGGGTCCTATAACTTTTTGGTGCAATACGCTAGGAAATATATTACTCTGGTATTGGCATTTTAACGCTTGTATTTGCCTATATTAGTGTAATATGTCTCATTTCAAACGAATTTGTATCAACATCTGAACATATTTTATGGAGTCCTATAACTTTGTAGTGCAATACGCTAAGAAATATATTACTCTGGTATTGGCATTTTAACGCTTGTATTTGCGTATTTAACTGCAATATGTCTCATATATTCCTCTCGTATTGGCATTTTAACGCTTGTATTTGCGTATACTACTGCAATATGTCTCATTTGAAACGAATTTGAATCAATTGATCCGTACATATTTTACGGGGTCCTATAACTTTTTGGTGCAATACGCTAGGAAATATATTACTCTGGTATTGGCATTTTAACGCTTGTATTTGCCTATATTAGTGCAATATGTCTCATTTCAAACGAATTTGTATCAACATCTGAACATATTTTATGGAGTCCTATAACTTTTAAGTGCAATACGCTAAGAAATATATTACTCTGGTATTGGCATTTTAACGCTTGTATTTGCGTATTTAACTGCAATATGTCTCATATATTCCTCTCGTATTGGCATTTTAACGCTTGTATTTGCGTATATTACTGCAATATGTCTCATTTGAAACGAATTTGAATCAATTGATCCGTACATATTTTACGGGGTCCTATAACTTTTTGGTGCAATACGCTAGGAAATATATTACTCTGGTATTGGCATTTTAACGCTTGTATTTGCGTATATTAATGCAATATGTCTCATTTCAAACGAATTTGTATCAACATCTGAACATATTTTATGGAGTCCTATAACTTTTTAGTGCAATACGCTAAGAAATATATTACTCTGGTATTGGCATTTTAACGCTTGTATTTGCGTATTTAACTGCAATATGTCTCATATATTCCTCTCGTATTGGCATATTAACGCTTGTATTTGCGTATATTACTGCAATATGTCTCATTTGAAACGAATTTGAATCAATGATCCGTACATATTTTACGGGGTCCTATAACTTTTTGGTGCAATACGCTAGGAAATATATTACTCTGGTATTGGCATTTTAACGCTTGTATTTGCCTATATTATTGCAATATGTCTCATTTCAAACGAATTTGTATCAACATCTGAACATATTTTATGGAGTCCTATAACTTTTTAGTGCAATACGCTAAGAAATATATAACTCTGGTATTGGCATTTTAACGCTTGTATTTGCTTATATAACTGCAATATGTCTCATATATTCCTCTCGTATTGGCATTTTAACGCTTGTATTTGCGTATATTACTGCTATATGTCTCATTTGAAACGAATTTGAAACAATATCTGAACATTTTTAATGGTGGACTATAACTTTTTGGTGCAATACGCTAGGAAATATATTACTCTGGTATTGGCATTTTAACGCTTGTATTTGCGTATATTAATGCAATATGTCTCATTTCAAACGAATTTGTATCAACATCTGAACATATTTTATGGAGTCCTATAACTTTTTAGTGCAATACGCTAAGAAATATATTACTCTGGTATTGGCAATTTAACGCTTGTATTTGCGTATTTAACTGCAATATGTCTCATATATTCCTCTCGTATTGGCATTTTAACGCTTGTATTCTCGTATATTACTGCAATATGTCTCATTTGAAACGAATTTGAATCAATTGATCCGTACATATTTTACGGGGTCCTATAACTTTTTGGTGCAATACGCTAGGAAATATATTACTCTGGTATTGGCATTTTAACGCTTGTATTTGCCTATATTATTGCAATATGTCTCATTTCAAACGAATTTGTATCAACATCTGAACATATTTTATGGAGTCCTATAACTTTTTAGTGCAATTCGCTAAGAAATATATTACTCTGGTATTGGCATTTTAACGCTTGTATTTGCGTATTTAACTGCAATATGTCTCATATATTCCTCTCGTATTGGCATTTTAACGCTTGTATTTGCGTATATTACTGCAATATGTCTCATTTGAAACGAATTTGAATCAATGATCCGTACATATTTTACGGGGTCCTATAACTTTTTGGTGCAAAACGCTAGGAAATATATTACTCTGGTATTGGCATTTTAACGCTTGTATTTGCCTATATTAGTGCAATATGTCTCATTTCAAACGAATTTGTATCAACATCTGAACATATTTTATGGAGTCCTATAACTTTTTAGTGCAATACGCTAAGAAATATATTACTCTGGTATTGGCAATTTAACGCTTGTATTTGCGTATTTAACTGCAATATGTCTCATATATTCCTCTCGTATTGGCATTTTAACGCTTGTATTTGCGTATATTACTGCTATATGTCTCATTTGAAACGAATTTGAATCAATATCTGAACATTTTTAATGGTGGCCTATAACTTTTTGGTGCAATACGCTAGGAAATATATTACTCTGGTATTGGCATTTTAACGCTTGTATTTGCCTATATTATTGCAATATGTCTCATTTCAAACGAATTTGTATCAACATCTGAACATATTTTATGGAGTCCTATAACTTTTAAGTGCAATACGCTAAGAAATATATTACTCTGGTATTGGCATTTTAACGCTTGTATTTGCGTATTTAACTGCAATATGTCTCATATATTCCTCTCGTATTGGCATTTTAACGCTTGTATTTGCGTATTTAACTGCAATATGTCTCATATATTCCTCTCGTATTGGCATATTAACGCTTGTATTTGCGTATATTACTGCAATATGTCTCATTTGAGACGAATTTGAATCAATGATCCGTACATATTTTACGGGGTCCTATAACTTTTTTGTGCAATACGCTAGGAAATATATTACTCTGGTATTGGCATTTTAACGCTTGTATTTGCCTATATTATTGCAATATGTCTCATTTCAAACGAATTTGTATCAACATCTGAATATATTTTATGGAGTCCTATAACTTTTTAGTGCAATACGCTAAGAAATATATTACTCTGGTATTGGCATTTTAACGCTTGTATTTGCGTATTTAACTGCAATATGTCTCATATATTCCTCTCGTATTGGCATTTTAACGCTTGTATTTGCGTATATTACTGCAATATGTCTCATTTGAAACGAATTTGAATCAATTGATCCGTACATATTTTACGGGGTCCTATAACTTTTTGGTGCAATACGCTAGGAAATATATTACTCTGGTATTGGCATTTTAACGCTTGTATTTGCCTATATTAGTGCAATATGTCTCATTTCAATCGAATTTGTATCAACATCTGAACATATTTTATGGAGTCCTATAACTTTTTAGTGCAATACGCTAAGAAATATATTACTCTGGTATTGGCATTTTAACGCTTGTATTTGCTTATATAACTGCAATATGTCTCATATATTCCTCTCGTATTGGCATTTTAACGCTTGTATTTGCGTATATTACTGCTATATGTCTCATTTGAAACGAATTTGAAACAATATCTGAACATTTTTAATGGTGGACTATAACTTTTTGGTGCAATACGCTAGGAAATATATTACTCTGGTATTGGCATTTTAACGCTTGTATTTGCGTATATTAATGCAATATGTCTCATTTCAAACGAATTTGTATCAACATCTGAACATATTTTATGGAGTCCTATAACTTTTTAGTGCAATACGCTAAGAAATATATTACTCTGGTATTGGCAATTTAACGCTTGTATTTGCGTATTTAACTGCAATATGTCTCATATATTCCTCTCGTATTGGCATTTTAACGCTTGTATTTGCGTATATTACTGCAATATGTCTCATTTGAAACGAATTTGAAACAATTGATCCGTACATATTTTACGGGGTCCTATAACTTTTTGGTGCAATACGCTAGGAAATATATTACTCTGGTATTGGCATTTTAACGCTTGTATTTGCCTATATTATTGCAATATGTCTCATTTCAAACGAATTTGTATCAACATCTGAACATATTTTATGGAGTCCTATAACTTTTTAGTGCAATACGCTAAGAAATATATTACTCTGGTATTGGCATTTTAACGCTTGTATTTGCGTATTTAACTGCAATATGTCTCATATATTCCTCTCGTATTGGAATTTTAACGCTTGTATTTGCGTATATTACTGCAATATGTCTCATTTGAAACGAATTTGAATCAATGATCCGTACATATTTTACGGGGTCCTATAACTTTTTGGTGCAATACAATAGGAAATATATTACTCTGGTATTGGCATTTTAACGCTTGTATTTGCCTATATTAGTGTAGTATGTCTCATTTCAAACGAATTTTTATCAACATCTGAACATATTTTATGGAGTCCTATAACTTTGTAGTGCAATACGCTAAGAAATATATTACTCTGGTATTGGCCTTTTAACGCTTGTATTTGCGTATTTAACTGCAATATGTCTCATATATTCCTCTCGTATTGGCATTTTAACGCTTGTATTTGCGTATATTACTGCAATATGTCTCATTTGAAACGAATTTGAATCAATTGATCCGTACATATTTTACGGGGTCCTATAACTTTTTGGTGCAATACGCTAGGAAATATATTACTCTGGTATTGGCATTTTAACGCTTGTATTTGCCTATATTAGTGCAATATGTCTCATTTCAAACGAATTTGTATCGACATCTGAACATATTTTATGGAGTCCTATAACTTTTAAGTGCAATACGCTAAGAAATATATTACTCTGGTATTGGCAATTTAACGCTTGTATTTGCGTATTTAACTGCAATATGTCTCATATATTCCTCTCGTATTGGCATTTTAACGCTTGTATTTGCGTATATTACTGCAATATGTCTCATTTGAAACGAATTTGAATCAATTGATCCGTACATATTTTACGGGGTCCTATAACTTTTTGGTGCAATACGCTAGGAAATATATTACTCTGGTATTGGCATTTTAAAGCTTGTATTTTGTATATTAATGCAATATGTCTCATTTCAAACGAATTTGTATCAACATCTGAACATATTTTATGGAGTCCTATAACTTTTTAGTGCAATACGCTAAGAAATATATTACTCTGGTATTGGCAATTTAACGCTTGTATTTGCGTATTTAACTGCAATATGTCTCATATATTCCTCTCGTATTGGCATTTTAACGCTTGTATTCTCGTATATTACTGCAATATGTCTCATTTGAAACGAATTTGAATCATTTGATCCGTACATATTTTACGGGGTCCTATAACTTTTTGGTGCAATACGCTAGGAAATATATTACTCTGGTATTGGCATTTTAACGCTTGTATTTGCCTATATTATTGCAATATGTCTCATTTCAAACGAATTTGTATCAACATCTGAACATATTTTATGGAGTCCTATAACTTTTTAGTGCAATACGCTAAGAAATATATTACTCTGGTATTGGCATTTTAACGCTTGTATTTGCGTATTTAACTGCAATATGTCTCATATATTCTTCTCGTATTGGCATTTTAACGCTTGTATTTGCGTATATTACTGCAATATGTCTCATTTGAAACGAATTTGAATCAATTGATCCGTACATATTTTACGGGGTCCTATTTGAACATATTACTGCAATATGTCTCATTTGAAACGAATTTGAATCAATATATGAACATATTTAATGGTGACCTATATCTTTTTGGTGCAATACGCTAGGAAATATATTACTCTGGTATTGGCATTTTAACGCTTGTATTTGCGTATATTACTGCAATATGTCTCATTTCAAACGAATTTGTATCAACATCTGAACATATTTTATGGAGTCCTATAACTTTTTAGTGCAATACGCTAAGAAATATATTACTCTGGTATTGGCATTTTAACGCTTGTATTTGCTTATATAACTGCAATATGTCTCATATATTCCTCTCGTATTGGCATTTTAACGCTTGTATTCTCGTATATTACTGCAATATGTCTCATTTGAAACGAATTTGAATCATTTGATCCGTACATATTTTACGGGGTCCTATAACTTTTTGGTGCAATACGCTAGGAAATATATTACTCTGGTATTGGCATTTTAACGCTTGTATTTGCCTATATTATTGCAATATGTCTCATTTCAAACGAATTTGTATCAACATCTGAACATATTTTATGGAGTCCTATAACTTTTTAGTGCAATACGCTAAGAAATATATTACTCTGGTATTGGCATTTTAACGCTTGTATTTGCGTATTTAACTGCAATATGTCTCATATATTCCTCTCGTATTGGCATTTTAACGCTTGTATTTGCGTATATTACTGCAATATGTCTCATTTAAAACGAATTTGAATCAATTGATCCGTACATATTTTACGGGGTCCTATTTGAACATATTACTGCAATATGTCTCATTTGAAACGAATTTGAATCAATATCTGAACATATTTAATGGTGACCTATATCTTTTTGGTGCAATACGCTAGGAAATATATTACTCTGGTATTGGCATTTTAACGCTTGTATTTGCGTATATTACTGCAATATGTCTCATTTCAAACGAATTTGTATCAACATCTGAACATATTTTATGGAGTCCTATAACTTTTTAGTGCAATACGCTAAGAAATATATTACTCTGGTATTGGCATTTTAACGCTTGTATTTGCTTATATAACTGCAATATGTCTCATATATTCCTCTCGTATTGGCATTTTAACGCTTGTATTTGCGTATATTACTGCTAAATGTCTCATTTGAAACGAATTTGAATCAATATCTGAACATTTTTAATGGTGAACTATAACTTATAAGTACAATACGCTAAGAAATATATTACTCTGGTATTGGCATTTTAACGCTTGTATTTGCGTATATTCCTGCAATATGTCTCATTTGAAACGAATTTTTATCAACATCTGAACATTTTTAATGGTGAACTATAACTTATAAGTACAATACGCTAAGAAATATATTACTCTGGTATTGGCATTTTAACGCTTGTATTTGCGTATATTACTGCAATATGTCTCATATATTCCTCTCGTATTGGCATATTAACGCTTGTATTTGCGTATATTACTGCAATATGTCTCATTTGAAACGAATTTGAATCAATTGATCCGTACATATTTTACGGGGTCCTATAACTCTTTGGTGCAATACGCTAGGAAATATATTACTCTGGTATTGGCATTTTAACGCTTGTATTTGCCTATATTAGTGCAATATGTCTCATTTCAAACGAATTTGTATCAACATCTGAACATATTTTATGGAGTCCTATAACTTTTTAGTGCAATACGCTAAGAAATATATTACTCTGGTATTGGCATTTTAACGCTTGTATTTGCGTATTTAACTGCAATATGTCTCATATATTCTTCTCGTATTGGCATTTTAACGCTTGTATTTGCGTATATTACTGCAATATGTCTCATTTGAAACGAATTTGAATCAATTGATCCGTACATATTTTGCGGGGTCTTATAACTTTTTGGTGCAATACGCTAGGAAATATATTACTCTGGTATTGGCATTTTAACGCTTGTATTTGCCTATATTAGTGCAATATGTCTCATTTCAAACGAATTTGTATCAACATCTGAACATATTTTATGGAGTCCTATAACTTTTTAGTGCAATACGCTAAGAAATATATTACTCTGGTATTGGCATTTTAACGCTTGTATTTGCGTATTTAACTGCAATATGTCTCATATATTCCTCTCGTATTGGCATTTTAACGCTTGTATTTGCGTATATTACTGCTATATGTCTCATTTGAAACGAATTTGAATCAATATCTGAACATTTTTAATGGTGGCCTATAACTTTTTGGTGCAATACGCTAGGAAATATATTACTCTGGTACTTGCATTTTAACGCTTGTATTTGCGTAATTAACTGCAATATGTCTCATATATTCCTCTCGTATTGGCATTTTAACGCTTGCATTTGCGTATATTACTGCTATATGTCTCATTTGAAACGAATTTGAATCAATATCTGAACATTTTTAATGGTGGCCTATAACTTTTTGGTGCAATACGCTAGGAAATATATTACTCTGGTATTGGCATTTTAACGCTTGTATTTGCGTATATTAATGCAATATGTCTCATTTCAAACGAATTTGCATCAACATCTGAACATATTTTATGGAGTCCTATAACTTTTCAGTGCAATACGCTAAGAAATATATTACTCTAAAATTGGCATCTTAACGCTTGTATTTGCTTATATAACTGCAATATGTCTCATATATTCCTCTCGTATTGGCATTTTAACGCTTGTATTTGCGTATATTACTGCTAAATGTCTCATTTGAAACGAATTTGAATCAATATCTGAACATTTTTAATGGTGAACTATAACTTATAAGTACAATACGCTAAGAAATATATTACTCTGGTATTAGCATTTTAACGCTTGTATTTGCGTATATTACTGCAATATGTTTCATTTGAAACGAATTTGTATCAACATCTGAACATTTTTAATGGTGAACTATAACTTCTAAGTACAATACGCTAAGAAATATATTACTCTGGTATTGGCATTTTAACGCTTGTATTTGCGTATATTACTGCAATATGTCTCATATATTCCTCTCGTATTGGCATATTAACGCTTGTATTTGCGTATATTACTGCAATATGTCTCATTTGAAACGAATTTGAATCAATTGATCCGTACATATTTTACGGGGTCCTATAACTCTTTGGTGCAATACGCTAGGAAATATATTACTCTGGTATTGGCCTTTTAACGCTTGTATTTGCGTATATTACTGCAATATGTCTCATTTGAAACGAATTTGAATCAATGATCCGTACATATTTTACGGGGTCCTATAACTTTTTGGTGCAATACGCTAGGAAATATATTACTCTGGTATTGGCATTTTAACGCTTGTATTTGCCTATATTAGTGCAATATGTCTCATTTCAAACGAATTTGTATCAACATCTGAACATATTTTATGGAGTCCTATAACTTTTTAGTGCAATACGCTAAGAAATATATAACTCTGGTATTGGCATTTTAACGCTTGTATTTGCTTATATAACTGCAATATGTCTCATATATTCCTCTCGTATTGGCATTTTAACGCTTGTATTTGCGTATATTACTGCTATATGTCTCATTTGAAACGAATTTGAAACAATATCTGAACATTTTTAATGGTGGACTATAACTTTTTGGTGCAATACGCTAGGAAATATATTACTCTGGTATTGGCAATTTAACGCTTGTATTTGCGTATTTAACTGCAATATGTCTCATATATTCCTCTCGTATTGGCATTTTAACGCTTGTATTCTCGTATATTACTGCAATATGTCTCATTTGAAACGAATTTGAATCAATTGATCCGTACATATTTTACGGGGTCCTATAACTTTTTGATGCAATACGCTAGGAAATATATTACTCTGGTATTGGCATTTTAACGCTTGTATTTGCGTATTTAACTGCAATATGTCTCTTATATTCCTCTCGTATTGGCATTTTAACGCTTGTATTTGCGTATATTACTGCAATATGTCTCATTTGAAACGAATTTGAATCAATTGATCCGTACATATTTTACGGGGTCCTATAACTTTTTGGTGCAATACGCTAGGAAATATATTACTCTGGTATTGGCATTTTAACGCTTGTATTTGCCTATATTAGTGCAATATGTCTCATTTCAAACGAATTTGTATCAACATCTGAACATATTTTATGGAGTCCTATAACTTTTAAGTGCAATACGCTAAGAAATATATTACTCTGGTATTGGCATTTTAACGCTTGTATTTGCGTATTTAACTGCAATATGTCTCATATATTCCTCTCGTATTGGCATTTTAACGCTTGTATTTGCGTATATTACTGCAATATGTCTCATTTGAAACGAATTTGAATCAATTGATCCGTACATATTTTACGGGGTCCTATAACTTTTTGGTGCAATACGCTAGGAAATATATTACTCTGGTATTGGCATTTTAACGCTTGTATTTGCGTATATTAATGCAATATGTCTCATTTCAAACGAATTTGTATCAACATCTGAACATATTTTATGGAGTCCTATAACTTTTTAGTGCAATACGCTAAGAAATATATTACTCTGGTATTGGCATTTTAACGCTTGTATTTGCGTATTTAACTGCAATATGTCTCATATATTCCTCTCGTATTGGCATATTAACGCTTGTATTTGCGTATATTACTGCAATATGTCTCATTTGAAACGAATTTGAATCAATGATCCGTACATATTTTACGGGGTCCTATAACTTTTTGGTGCAATACGCTAGGAAATATATTACTCTGGTATTGGCATTTTAACGCTTGTATTTGCGTATTTAACTGCAATATGTCTCATATATTCCTCTCGTATTGGCATTTTAACGCTTGTATTTGCGTATATTACTGCAATATGTCTCATTTGAAACGAATTTGAATCAATTGATCCGTACATATTTTACGGGGTCCTATAACTTTTTGGTGCAATACGCTAGGAAATATATTACTCTGGTATTGGCATTTTAACGCTTGTATTTGCGTATATTAATGCAATATGTCTCATTTGAAACGAATTTGAAACAATATCTGAACATTTTTAATGGTGGACTATAACTTTTTGGTGCAATACGCTAGGAAATATATTACTCTGGTATTGGCATTTTAACGCTTGTATTTGCGTATATTAATGCAATATGTCTCATTTCAAACGAATTTGTATCAACATCTGAACATATTTTATGGAGTCCTATAACTTTTTAGTGCAATACGCTAAGAAATATATTACTCTGGTATTGGCAATTTAACGCTTGTATTTGCGTATTTAACTGCAATATGTCTCATAAATTCCTCTCGTATTGGCATTTTAACGCTTGTATTCTCGTATATTACTGCAATATGTCTCATTTGAAACGAATTTGAATCAATTGATCCGTACATATTTTACGGGGTCCTATAACTTTTTGATGCAATACGCTAGGAAATATATTACTCTGGTATTGGCATTTTAACGCTTGTATTTGCCTATATTATTGCAATATGTCTCATTTCAAACGAATTTGTATCAACATCTGAACATATTTTATGGAGTCCTATAACTTTTTAGTGCAATTCGCTAAGAAATATATTACTCTGGTATTGGCATTTTAACGCTTGTATTTGCGTATTTAACTGCAATATGTCTCATATATTCCTCTCGTATTGGCATTTTAACGCTTGTATTTGCGTATATTACTGCAATATGTCTCATTTGAAACGAATTTGAGTCAATGATCCGTACATATTTTACGGGGTCCTATAACTTTTTGGTGCAATACGCTAGGAAATATATTACTCTGGTATTGGCATTTTAACGCTTGTATTTGCCTATATTAGTGCAATATGTCTCATTTCAAACGAATTTGTATCAACATCTGAACATATTTTATGGAGTCCTATAACTTTTTAGTGCAATACGCTAAGAAATATATTACTCTGGTATTGGCATTTTAACGCTTGTATTTGCGTATTTAACTGCAATATGTCTCATATATTCCTCTCGTATTGGCATTTTAACGCTTGTATTTGCGTATATTACTGCAATATGTCTCATTTGAAACGAATTTGAATCAATATCTGAACATTTTTAATGGTGGCCTATAACTTTTTGGTGCAATACGCTAGGAAATATATTACTCTGGTATTGGCATTTTAACGCTTGTATTTGCGTATATTAATGCAATATGTCTCTTTTCAAACGAATTTGTATCAACATCTGAACATATTTTATGGAGTCCTATAACTTTTTAGTGCAATACGCTAAGAAATATATTACTCTGGTATTGGCAATTTAACGCTTGTATTTGCGTATTTAACTGCAAAATATCTCATATATTCCTCTCGTATTGGCATTTTAACGCTTGTATTTGCGTATATTACTGCTATATGTCTCATTTGAAACGAATTTGAATCAATATCTGAACATTTTTAATGGTGGCCTATAACTTTTTGGTGCAATACGCTAGGAAATATATTACTCTGGTATTGGCATTTTAACGCTTGTATATGCCTATATTCTTGCAATATGTCTCATTTCAAACGAATTTGTATCAACATCTGAACATATTTTATGGAGTCCTATAACTTTTAAGTGCAATACGCTAAGAAATATATTACTCTGGTATTGGCATTTTAACGCTTGTATTTGCGTATTTAACTGCAATATGTCTCATATATTCCTCTCGTATTGGCATTTTAACGCTTGTATTTGCGTATTTAACTGCAATATGTCTCATATATTCCTCTCGTATTGGCATATTAACGCTTGTATTTGCGTATATTACTGCAATATGTCTCATTTGAGACGAATTTGAATCAATGATCCGTACATATTTTACGGGGTCCTATAACTTTTTGGTGCAATACGCTAGGAAATATATTACTCTGGTATTGGCATTTTAACGCTTGTATTTGCGTATTTAACTGCAATATGTCTCATATATTCCTCTCGTATTGGCATTTTAACGCTTGTATTTGCGTATATTACTGCAATATGTCTCATTTGAAACGAATTTGAATCAATTGATCCGTACATATTTTACGGGGTCCTATAACTTTTTGGTGCAATACGCTAGGAAATATATTACTCTGGTATTGGCATTTTAACGCTTGTATTTGCGTATATTAATGCAATATGTCTCATTTCAAACGAATTTGTATCAACATCTGAACATATTTTATGGAGTCCTATAACTTTTTAGTGCAATACGCTAAGAAATATATTACTCTGGTATTGGCAATTTAACGCTTGTATTTGCGTATTTAACTGCAATATGTCTCATATATTCCTCTCGTATTGGCATTTTAACGCTTGTATTTGCGTATATTACTGCTATATGTCTCATTTGAAACGAATTTGAATCAATTGATCCGTACATATTTTACGGGGTCCTATAACTTTTTGGTGCAATACGCTAGGAAATATATTACTCTGGTATTGGCATTTAAACGCTTGTATTTGCCTATATTAGTGCAATATGTCTCATTTCAATCGAATTTGTATCAACATCTGAACATATTTTATGGAGTCCTATAACTTTTTAGTGCAATACGCTAAGAAATATATTACTCTGGTATTGGCATTTTAACGCTTGTATTTGCTTATATAACTGCAATATGTCTCATATATTCCTCTCGTATTGGCATTTTAACGCTTGTATTTGCGTATATTACTGCTATATGTCTCATTTGAAACGAATTTGAAACAATATCTGAACATTTTTAATGGTGGACTATAACTTTTTGGTGCAATACGCTAGGAAATATATTACTCTGGTATTGGCATTTTAACGCTTGTATTTGCGTATATTAATGCAATATGTCTCATTTCAAACGAATTTGTATCAACATCTGAACATATTTTATGGAGTCCTATAACTTTTTAGTGCAATACGCTAAGAAATATATTACTCTGGTATTGGCATTTTAACGCTTGTATTTGCTTATATAACTGCAATATGTCTCATATATTCCTCTCGTATTGGCATTTTAACGCTTGTATTTACGTATATTACTGCTATATGTCTCATTTGAAACGAATTTGAATCAATTGATCCGTACATATTTTACGGGGTCCTATAACTTTTTGGTGCAATACGCTAGGAAATATATTACTCTGGAATTGGCATTTTAACGCTTGTATTTGCCTATATTATTGCAATATGTCTCATTTCAAACGAATTTGTATCAACATCTGAACATATTTTATGGAGTCCTATAACTTTTTAGTGCAATACGCTAAGAAATATATTACTCTGGTATTGGCAATTTAACGCTTGTATTTGCGTATTTAACTGCAATATGTCTCATATATTCCTCTCGTATTGGCATTTTAACGCTTGTATTCTCGTATATTACTGCAATATGTCTCATTTGAAACGAATTTGAATCAATTGATCCGTACATATTTTACGGGGTCCTATAACTTTTTGGTGCAATACGCTAGGAAATATATTACTCTGGTATTGGCATTTTAACGCTTGTATTTGCCTATATTATTGCAATATGTCTCATTTCAAACGAATTTGTATCAACATCTGAACATATTTTATGGAGTCCTATAACTTTTTAGTGCAATACGCTAAGAAATATATTACTCTGGTATTGGCATTTTAACGCTTGTATTTGCGTATTTAACTGCAATATGTCTCATATATTCCTCTCGTATTGGCATTTTAACGCTTGTATTTGCGTATATTACTGCTATATGTCTCATTTGAAACGAATTTGAATCAATGATCCGTACATATTTTACGGGGTCCTATAACTTTTTGGTGCAATACGCTAGGAAATATATTACTCTGGTATTGGCATTTTAACGCTTGTATTTGCGTATATTAATGCAATATGTCTCATTTCAAACGAATTTGTATCAACATCTGAACATATTTTATGGAGTCCTATAACTTTTTAGTGCAATACGCTAAGAAATATATTACTCTGGTATTGGCAATTTAACGCTTGTATTTGCGTATTTAACTGCAATATGTCTCATATATTCCTCTCGTATTGGCATTTTAACGCTTGTATTCTCGTATATTACTGCAATATGTCTCATTTGAAACGAATTTGAATCAATTGATCCGTACATATTTTACGGGGTCCTATAACTTTTTGGTGCAATACGCTAGGAAATATATTACTCTGGTATTGGCATTTTAACGCTTGTATTTGCCTATATTATTGCAATATGTCTCATTTCAAACGAATTTGTATCAACATCTGAACATATTTTATGGAGTCCTATAACTTTTTAGTGCAATACGCTAAGAAATATATTACTCTGGTATTGGCATTTTAACGCTTGTATTTGCGTATTTAACTGCAATATGTCTCATATATTCCTCTCGTATTGGCATTTTAACGCTTGTATTTGCGTATATTACTGCAATATGTCTCATTTGAAACGAATTTGAATCAATTGATCCGTACATATTTTACGGGGTCCTATAACTTTTTGGTGCAATACGCTAGGAAATATATTACTCTGGTATTGGCATTTTAACGCTTGTATTTGCGTATATTAATGCAATATGTCTCATTTCAAACGAATTTGTATCAACATCTGAACATATTTTATGGAGTCCTATAACTTTTTAGTGCAATACGCTAAGAAATATATAACTCTGGTATTGGCAATTTAACGCTTGTATTTGCGTATTTAACTGCAATATGTTTCATATATTCCTCTCGTATTGGCATTTTAACGCTTGTATTTGCGTATATTACTGCTATATGTCTCATTTGAAACGAATTTGAATCAATTGATCCGTACATATTTTACGGGGTCCTATAACTTTTTGGTGCAATACGCTAGGAAATATATTACTCTGGTATTGGCATTTTAACGCTTGTATTTGCGTATATTAATGCAATATGTCTCATTTCAAACGAATTTGTATCAACATCTGAACATATTTTATGGAGTCCTATAACTTTTTAGTGCAATACGCTAAGAAATATATTACTCTGGTATTGGCATTTTAACGCTTGTATTTGCTTATATAACTGCAATATGTCTCATATATTCCTCTCGTATTGGCATTTTAACGCTTGTATTTACGTATATTACTGCTATATGTCTCATTTGAAACGAATTTGAATCAATTGATCCGTACATATTTTACGGGGTCCTATAACTTTTTGGTGCAATACGCTAGGAAATATATTACTCTGGAATTGGCATTTTAACGCTTGTATTTGCCTATATTATTGCAATATGTCTCATTTCAAACGAATTTGTATCAACATCTGAACATATTTTATGGAGTCCTATAACTTTTTAGTGCAATACGCTAAGAAATATATTACTCTGGTATTGGCAATTTAACGCTTGTATTTGCGTATTTAACTGCAATATGTCTCATATATTCCTCTCGTATTGGCATTTTAACGCTTGTATTCTCGTATATTACTGCAATATGTCTCATTTGAAACGAATTTGAATCAATTGATCCGTACATATTTTACGGGGTCCTATAACTTTTTGGTGCAATACGCTAGGAAATATATTACTCTGGTATTGGCATTTTAACGCTTGTATTTGCCTATATTATTGCAATATGTCTCATTTCAAACGAATTTGTATCAACATCTGAACATATTTTATGGAGTCCTATAACTTTTTACTGCAATACGCTAAGAAATATATTACTCTGGTATTGGCATTTTAACGCTTGTATTTGCGTATTTAACTGCAATATGTCTCATATATTCCTCTCGTATTGGCATTTTAACGCTTGTATTTGCGTATATTACTGCTATATGTCTCATTTGAAACGAATTTGAAACAATATCTGAACATTTTTAATGGTGGACTATAACTTTTTGGTGCAATACGCTAGGAAATATATTACTCTGGTATTGGCATTTTAACGCTTGTATTTGCGTATATTAATGCAATATGTCTCATTTCAAACGAATTTGTATCAACATCTGAACATATTTTATGGAGTCCTATAACTTTTTAGTGCAATACGCTAAGAAATATATTACTCTGGTATTGGCAATTTAACGCTTGTATTTGCGTATTTAACTGCAATATGTCTCATATATTCCTCTCGTATTGGCATTTTAACGCTTGTATTCTCGTATATTACTGCAATATGTCTCATTTGAAACGAATTTGAATCAATTGATCCGTACATATTTTACGGGGTCCTATAACTTTTTGGTGCAATACGCTAGGAAATATATTACTCTGGTATTGGCATTTTAACGCTTGTATTTGCCTATATTATTGCAATTTGTCTCATTTCAAACGAATTTGTATCAACATCTGAACATATTTTATGGAGTCCTATAACTTTTTAGTGCAATACGCTAAGAAATATATTACTCTGGTATTGGCATTTTAACGCTTGTATTTGCGTATTTAACTGCAATATGTCTCATATATTCCTCTCGTATTGGCATTTTAACGCTTGTATTTGCGTATATTACTGCAATATGTCTCATTTGAAACGAATTTGAATCAATTGATCCGTACATATTTTACGGGGTCCTATAACTTTTTGGTGCAATACGCTAGGAAATATATTACTCTGGTATTGGCATTTTAACGCTTGTATTTGCGTATATTAATGCAATATGTCTCATTTCAAACGAATTTGTATCAACATCTGAACATATTTTATGGAGTCCTATAACTTTTTAGTGCAATACGCTAAGAAATATATAACTCTGGTGTTGGCAATTTAACGCTTGTATTTGCGTATTTAACTGCAATATGTCTCATATATTCCTCTCGTATTGGCATTTTAACGCTTGTATTTGCGTATATTACTGCTATATGTCTCATTTGAAACGAATTTGAATCAATTGATCCGTACATATTTTACGGGGTCCTATAACTTTTTGGTGCAATACGCTAGGAAATATATTACTCTGGTATTGGCATTTTAACGCTTGTATTTGCCTATATTATTGCAATATGTCTCATTTCAAACGAATTTGTATCAACATCTGAACATATTTTATGGAGTCCTATAACTTTTTAGTGCAATACGCTAAGAAATATATTACTCTGGTATTGGCATTTTAACGCTTGTATTTGCGTATTTAACTGCAATATGTCTCATATATTCCTCTCGTATTGGCATTTTAACGCTTGTATTTGCGTATATTACTGCAATATGTCTCATTTGAAACGAATTTGAATCAATTGATCCGTACATATTTTACGGGGTCCTATAACTTTTTGGTGCAATACGCTAGGAAATATATTACTCTGGTATTGGCATTTTAACGCTTGTATTTGCCTATATTAGTGCAATATGTCTCATTTCAAACGAATTTGTATCAACATCTGAACATATTTTATGGAGTCCTATAACTTTTAAGTGCAATACGCTAAGAAATATATTACTCTGGTATTGGCATTTTAACGCTTGTATTTGCGTATTTAACTGCAATATGTCTCATATATTCCTCTCGTATTGGCATTTTAACGCTTGTATTTGCGTATATTACTGCAATATGTCTCATTTGAAACGAATTTGAATCAATTGATCCGTACATATTTTACGGGGTCCTATAACTTTTTGGTGCAATACGCTAGGAAATATATTACTCTGGTATTGGCATTTTAACGCTTGTATTTGCCTATATTAGTGCAATATGTCTCATTTCAATCGAATTTGTATCAACATCTGAACATATTTTATGGAGTCCTATAACTTTTTAGTGCAATACGCTAAGAAATATATTACTCTGGTATTGGCATTTTAACGCTTGTATTTGCTTATATAACTGCAATATGTCTCATATATTCCTCTCGTATTGGCATTTTAACGCTTGTATTTGCGTATATTACTGCTATATGTCTCATTTGAAACGAATTTGAAACAATATCTGAACATTTCTAATGGTGGACTATAACTTTTTGGTGCAATACGCTAGGAAATATATTACTCTGGTATTGGCATTTTAACGCTTGTATTTGCGTATATTAATGCAATATGTCTCATTTCAAACGAATTTGTATCAACATCTGAACATATTTTATGGAGTCCTATAACTTTTTAGTGCAATACGCTAAGAAATATATTACTCTGGTATTGGCATTTTAACGCTTGTATTTGCGTATTTAACTGCAATATGTCTCATATATTCCTCTCGTATTGGCATATTAACGCTTGTATTTGCGTATATTACTGCAATATGTCTCATTTGAACCGAATTTGAATCAATGATCTGTACATATTTTACGGGGTCCTATAACTTTTTGGTGCAATACGCTAGGAAATATATTACTCTGGTATTGGCATTTTAACGCTTGTATTTGCCTATATTAGTGTAATATGTCTCATTTCAAACGAATTTGTATCAACATCTGAACATATTTTATGGAGTCCTATAACTTTGTAGTGCAATACGCTAAGAAATATATTACTCTGGTATTGGCATTTTAACGCTTGTATTTGCGTATTTAACTGCAATATGTCTCATATATTCCTCTCGTATTGGCATTTTAACGCTTGTATTTGCGTATATTACTGCAATATGTCTCATTTGAAACGAATTTGAATCAATGATCCGTACATATTTTACGGGGTCCTATAACTTTTTGGTGCAATACGCTAGGAAATATATTACTCTGGTATTGGCATTTTAACGCTTGTATTTGCCTATATTAGTGTAGTATGTCTCATTTCAAACGAATTTTTATCAACTTCTGAACATATTTTATGGAGTCCTATAACTTTGTAGTGCAATACGCTAAGAAATATATTACTCTGGTATTGGCCTTTTAACGCTTGTATTTGCGTATTTAACTGCAATATGTCTCATATATTCCTCTCGTATTGGCATTTTAACGCTTGTATTTGCGTATATTACTGCAATATGTCTCATTTGAAACGAATTTGAATCAATTGATCCGTACATATTTTACGGGGTCCTATAACTTTTTGGTGCAATACGCTAGGAAATATATTACTCTGGTATTGGCATTTTAACGCTTGTATTTGCGTATATTAATGCAATATGTCTCATTTCAAACGAATTTGTATCAACATCTGAACATATTTTATGGAGTCCTATAACTTTTTAGTGCAATACGCTAAGAAATATATTACTCTGGTATTGGCATTTTAACGCTTGTATTTGCGTATTTAACTGCAATATGTCTCATATATTCCTCTCGTATTGGCATATTAACGCTTGTATTTGCGTATATTACTGCAATATGTCTCATTTGAAACGAATTTGAATCAATGATCCGTACATATTTTACGGGGTCCTATAACTTTTTGGTGCAATACGCTAGGAAATATATTACTCTGGTATTGGCATTTTAACGCTTGTATTTGCCTATATTATTGCAATATGTCTCATTTCAAACGAATTTGTATCAACATCTGAACATATTTTATGGAGTCCTATAACTTTTTAGTGCAATACGCTAAGAAATATATAACTCTGGTATTGGCATTTTAACGCTTGTATTTGCTTATATAACTGCAATATGTCTCATATATTCCTCTCGTATTGGCATTTTAACGCTTGTATTTGCGTATATTACTGCTATATGTCTCATTTGAAACGAATTTGAAACAATATCTGAACATTTTTAATGGTGGACTATAACTTTTTGGTGCAATACGCTAGGAAATATATTACTCTGGTATTGGCATTTTAACGCTTGTATTTGCCTATATTATTGCAATATGTCTCATTTCAAACGAATTTGTATCAACATCTGAACATATTTTATGGAGTCCTATAACTTTTTAGTGCAATTCGCTAAGAAATATATTACTCTGGTATTGGCATTTTAACGCTTGTATTTGCGTATTTAACTGCAATATGTCTCATATATTCCTCTCGTATTGGCATTTTAACGCTTGTATTTGCGTATATTACTGCAATATGTCTCATTTGAAACGAATTTGAATCAATGATCCGTACATATTTTACGGGGTCCTATAACTTTTTGGTGCAATACGCTAGGAAATATATTACTCTGGTATTGGCATTTTAACGCTTGTATTTGCCTATATTAGTGCAATATGTCTCATTTCAAACGAATTTGTATCAACATCTGAACATATTTTATGGAGTCCTATAACTTTTTAGTGCAATACGCTAAGAAATATATTACTCTGGTATTGGCATTTTAACGCTTGTATTTGCGTATTTAACTGCAATATGTCTCATATATTCCTCTCGTATTGGCATTTTAACGCTTGTATTTGCGTATATTACTGCAATATGTCTCATTTGAAACGAATTTGAATCAATATCTGAACATTTTTAATGGTGGCCTATAACTTTTTGGTGCAATACGCTAGGAAATATATTACTCTGGTATTGGCATTTTAACGCTTGTATTTGCGTATATTAATGCAATATGTCTCATTTCAAACGAATTTGTATCAACATCTGAACATATTTTATGGAGTCCTATAACTTTTTAGTGCAATACGCTAAGAAATATATTACTCTGGTATTGGCAATTTAACGCTTGTATTTGCGTATTTAACTGCAATATGTCTCATATATTCCTCTCGTATTGGCATTTTAACGCTTGTATTTGCGTATATTACTGCTATATGCCTCATTTGAAACGAATTTGAATCAATATCTGAACATTTTTAATGGTGGCCTATAACTTTTTGGTGCAATACGCTAGGAAATATATTACTCTGGTATTGGCATTTTAACGCTTGTATTTGCCTATGTTATTGCAATATGTCTCATTTCAAACGAATTTGTATCAACATCTGAACATATTTTATGGAGTCCTATAACTTTTAAGTGCAATACGCTAAGAAAAATATTACTCTGGTATTGGCATTTTAACGCTTGTATTTGCGTATTTAACTGCAATATGTCTCATATATTCCTCTCGTATTGGCATTTTAACGCTTGTATTTGCGTATTTAACTGCAATATGTCTCATATATTCCTCTCGTATTGGCATATTAACGCTTGTATTTGCGTATATTACTGCAATATGTCTCATTTGAGACGAATTTGAATCAATGATCCGTACATATTTTACGGGGTCCTATAACTTTTTTGTGCAATACGCTAGGAAATATATTACTCTGGTATTGGCATTTTAACGCTTGTATTTGCCTATATTATTGCAATATGTCTCATTTCAAACGAATTTGTATCAACATCTGAACATATTTTATGGAGTCCTATAACTTTTTAGTGCAATACGCTAAGAAATATATTACTCTGGTATTGGCATTTTAACGCTTGTATTTGCGTATTTAACTGCAATATGTCTCATATATTCCTCTCGTATTGGCATTTTAACGCTTGTATTTGCGTATATTACTGCAATATGTCTCATTTGAAACGAATTTGAATCAATTGATCCGTACATATTTTACGGGGTCCTATAACTTTTTGGTGCAATACGCTAGGAAATATATTACTCTGGTATTGGCATTTTAACGCTTGTATTTGCCTATATTAGTGCAATATGTCTCATTTCAATCGAATTTGTATCAACATCTGAACATATTTTATGGAGTCCTATAACTTTTTAGTGCAATACGCTAAGAAATATATTACTCTGGTATTGGCATTTTAACGCTTGTATTTGCTTATATAACTGCAATATGTCTCATATATTCCTCTCGTATTGGCATTTTAACGCTTGTATTTGCGTATATTACTGCTATATGTCTCATTTGAAACGAATTTGAAACAATATCTGAACATTTTTAATGGTGGACTATAACTTTTTGGTGCAATACGCTAGGAAATATATTACTCTGGTATTGGCATTTTAACGCTTGTATTTGCGTATATTAATGCAATATGTCTCATTTCAAACGAATTTGTATCAACATCTGAACATATTTTATGGAGTCCTATAACTTTTTAGTGCAATACGCTAAGAAATATATTACTCTGGTATTGGCAATTTAACGCTTGTATTTGCGTATTTAACTGCAATATGTCTCATATATTCCTCTCGTATTGGCATTTTAACGCTTGTATTTGCGTATATTACTGCAATATGTCTCATTTGAAACGAATTTGAAACAATTGATCCGTACATATTTTACGGGGTCCTATAACTTTTTGGTGCAATACGCTAGGAAATATATTACTCTGGTATTGGCATTTTAACGCTTGTATTTGCCTATATTATTGCAATATGTCTCATTTCAAACGAATTTGTATCAACATCGGAACATATTTTATGGAGTCCTATAACTTTTTAGTGCAATACGCTAAGAAATATATTACTCTGGTATTGGCATTTTAACGCTTGTATTTGCGTATTTAACTGCAATATGTCTCATATATTCCTCTCGTATTGGCATTTTAACGCTTGTATTTGCGTATATTACTGCAATATGTCTCATTTGAAACGAATTTGAATCAATATCTGAACATTTTTAATGGTGGACTATAACTTTTTGGTGCAATACGCTAGGAAATATATTACTCTGGTATTGGCATTTTAACGCTTGTATTTGCGTATATTAATGCAATATGTCTCATTTCAAACGAATTTGTATCAACATCTGAACATATTTTATGGAGTCCTATAACTTTTTAGTGCAATACGCTAAGAAATATATTACTCTGGTATTGGCAATTTAACGCTTGTATTTGCGTATTTAACTGCAATATGTCTCATATATTCCTCTCGTATTGGCATTTTAACGCTTGTATTCTCGTATATTACTGCAATATGTCTCATTTGAAACGAATTTGAATCAATTGATCCGTACATATTTTACGGGGTCCTATAACTTTTTGGTGCAATACGCTAGGAAATATATTACTCTGGTATTGGCATTTTAACGCTTGTATTTGCCTATATTATTGCAATATGTCTCATTTCAAACGAATTTGTATCAACATCTGAACATATTTTATGGAGTCCTATAACTTTTAAGTGCAATACGCTAAGAAATATATTACTCTGGTATTGGCATTTTAACGCTTGTATTTGCGTATTTAACTGCAATATGTCTCATATATTCCTCTCGTATTGGCATTTTAACGCTTGTATTTGCGTATTTAACTGCAATATGTCTCATATATTCCTCTCGTATTGGCATATTAACGCTTGTATTTGCGTATATTACTGCAATATGTCTCATTTGAGACGAATTTGAATCAATGATCCGTACATATTTTACGGGGTCCTATAACTTTTTTGTGCAATACGCTAGGAAATATATTACTCTGGTATTGGCATTTTAACGCTTGTATTTGCCTATATTATTGCAATATGTCTCATTTCAAACGAATTTGTATCAACATCTGAACATATTTTATGGAGTCCTATAACTTTTTAGTGCAATACGCTAAGAAATATATTACTCTGGTATTGGCATTTTAACGCTTGTATTTGCGTATTTAACTGCAATATGTCTCATATATTCCTCTCGTATTGGCATTTTAACGCTTGTATTTGCTTATATAACTGCAATATGTCTCATATATTCCTCTCGTATTGGCATTTTAACGCTTGTATTTGCGTATATTACTGCTATATGTCTCATTTGAAACGAATTTGAAACAATATCTGAACATTTTCAATGGTGGACTATAACTTTTTGGTGCAATACGCTAGGAAATATATTACTCTGGTATTGGCATTTTAACGCTTGTATTTGCGTATATTAATGCAATATGTCTCATTTCAAACGAATTTGTATCAACATCTGAACATATTTTATGGAGTCCTATAACTTTTTAGTGCAATACGCTAAGAAATATATTACTCTGGTATTGGCAATTTAACGCTTGTATTTGCGTATTTAACTGCAATATGTCTCATATATTCCTCTCGTATTGGCATTTTAACGCTTGTATTTGCGTATATTACTGCAATATGTCTCATTTGAAACGAATTTGAAACAATTGATCCGTACATATTTTACGGGGTCCTATAACTTTTTGGTGCAATACGCTAGGAAATATATTACTCTGGTATTGGCATTTTAACGCTTGTATTTGCCTATATTATTGCAATATGTCTCATTTCAAACGAATTTGTATCAACATCTGAACATATTTTATGGAGTCCTATAACTTTTTAGTGCAATACGCTAAGAAATATATTACTCTGGTATTGGCATTTTAACGCTTGTATTTGCGTATTTAACTGCAATATGTCTCATATATTCCTCTCGTATTGGAATTTTAACGCTTGTATTTGCGTATATTACTGCAATATGTCTCATTTGAAACGAATTTGAATCAATGATCCGTACATATTTTACGGGGTCCTATAACTTTTTGGTGCAATACGCTAGGAAATATATTACTCTGGTATTGGCATTTTAACGCTTGTATTTGCCTATATTAGTGTAGTATGTCTCATTTCAAACGAATTTTTATCAACATCTGAACATATTTTATGGAGTCCTATAACTTTGTAGTGCAATACGCTAAGAAATATATTACTCTGGTATTGGCCTTTTAACGCTTGTATTTGCGTATTTAACTGCAATATGTCTCATATATTCCTCTCGTATTGGCATTTTAACGCTTGTATTTGCGTATATTACTGCAATATGTCTCATTTGAAACGAATTTGAATCAATTGATCCGTACATATTTTACGGGGTCCTATAACTTTTTGGTGCAATACGCTAGGAAATATATTACTCTGGTATTGGCATTTTAACGCTTGTATTTGCCTATATTAGTGCAATATGTCTCATTTCAATCGAATTTGTATCAACATCTGAACATATTTTATGGAGTCCTATAACTTTTTAGTGCAATACGCTAAGAAATATATTACTCTGGTATTGGCATTTTAACGCTTGTATTTGCTTATATAACTGCAATATGTCTCATATATTCCTCTCGTATTGGCATTTTAACGCTTGTATTTGCGTATATTACTGCTATATGTCTCATTTGAAACGAATTTGTAACAATATCTGCACATTTTTAATGGTGGACTATAACTTTTTGGTGCAATACGCTAGGAAATATATTACTCTGGTATTGGCATTTTAAAGCTTGTATTTGCGTATATTAATGCAATATGTCTCATTTCAAACGAATTTGTATCAACATCTGAACATATTTTATGGAGTCCTATAACTTTTTAGTGCAATACGCTAAGAAATATATTACTCTGGTATTGGCAATTTAACGCTTGTATTTGCGTATTTAACTGCAATATGTCTCCTATATTCCTCTCGTATTGGCATTTTAACGCTTGTATTTGCGTATATTACTGCAATATGTCTCATTTGAAACGAATTTGAATCAATTGATCCGTACATATTTTACGGGGTCCTATAACTTTTTGGTGCAATACGCTAGGAAATATATTACTCTGGTATTGGCATTTTAAAGCTTGTATTTGCGTATATTAATGCAATATGTCTCATTTCAAACGAATTTGTATCAACATCTGAACATATTTTATGGAGTCCTATAACTTTTTAGTGCAATACGCTAAGAAATATATTACTCTGGTATTGGCAATTTAACGCTTGTATTTGCGTATTTAACTGCAATATGTCTCATATATTCCTCTCGTATTGGCATTTTAACGCTTGTATTCTCGTATATTACTGCAATATGTCTCATTTGAAACGAATTTGAATCAATTGATCCGTACATATTTTACGGGGTCCTATAACTTTTTGGTGCAATACGCTAGGAAATATATTACTCTGGTATTGGCATTTTAACGCTTGTATTTGCCTATATTATTGCAATATGTCTCATTTCAAACGAATTTGAATCAATATATGAACATATTTAATGGTGACCTATATCTTTTTGGTGCAATACGCTAGGAAATATATTACTCTGGTATTGGCATTTTAACGCTTGTATTTGCGTATATTACTGCAATATGTCTCATTTCAAACGAATTTGTATCAACATCTGAACATATTTTATGGAGTCCTATAACTTTTTAGTGCAATACGCTAAGAAATATATTACTCTGGTATTGGCATTTTAACGCTTGTATTTGCTTATATAACTGCAATATGTCTCATATATTCCTCTCGTATTGGCATTTTAACGCTTGTATTTGCGTATATTACTGCTAAATGTCTCATTTGAAACGAATTTGAATCAATATCTGAACATTTTTAATGGTGAACTATAACTTATAAGTACAATACGCTAAGAAATATATTACTCTGGTATTGGCATTTTAACGCTTGTATTTGCGTATATTACTGCAATATGTCTCATTTGAAACGAATTTGTATCAACATCTGAACATTTTTAATGGTGAACTATAACTTATAAGTACAATACGCTAAGAAATATATTACTCTGGTATTGGCATTTTAACGCTTGTATTTGCGTATATTACTGCAATATGTCTCATATATTCCTCTCGTATTGGCATATTAACGCTTGTATTTGCGTATATTACTGCAATATGTCTCATTTGAAACGAATTTGAATCAATTGATCCGTACATATTTTACGGGGTCCTATAACTCTTTGGTGCAATACGCTAGGAAATATATTACTCTGGTATTGGCATTTTAACGCTTGTATTTGCGTATATTACTGCAATATGTCTCATTTCAAACGAATTTGTATCAACATCTGAACATATTTTATGGAGTCCTATAACTTTTTAGTGCAATACGCTAAGAAATATATTACTCTGGTATTGGCATTTTAACGCTTGTATTTGCGTATTTAACTGCAATATGTCTCATATATTCCTCTCGTATTGGCAGTTTAACGCTTGTATTTGCGTATATTACTGCAATATGTCTCATTTGAAACGAATTTGAATCAATTGATCCGTACATATTTTACGGGGTCCTATTTGAACATATTACTGCAATATGTCTCATTTGAAACGAATTTGAATCAATATCTGAACATATTTAATGGTGACCTATATCTTTTTGGTGCAATACGCTAGGAAATATATTACTCTGGTATTGGCATTTTAACGCTTGTATTTGCGTATATTACTGCAATATGTCTCATTTCAAACGAATTTGTATCAACATCTGAACATATTTTATGGAGTCCTATAACTTTTTAGTGCAATACGCTAAGAAATATATTACTCTGGTATTGGCATTTTAACGCTTGTATTTGCTTATATAACTGCAATATGTCTCATATATTCCTCTCGTATTGGCATTTTAACGCTTGTATTTGCGTATATTACTGCTAAATGTCTCATTTGAAACGAATTTGAATCAATATCTGAACATTTTTAATGGTGAACTATAACTTATAAGTACAATACGCTAAGAAATATATTACTCTGGTATTGGCATTTTAACGCTTGTATTTGCGTATATTACTGCAATATGTCTCATTTGAAACGAATTTTTATCAACATCTGAACATTTTTAATGGTGAACTATAACTTATAAGTACAATACGCTAAGAAATATATTACTCTGGTATTGGCATTTTAACGCTTGTATTTGCGTATATTACTGCAATATGTCTCATATATTCCTCTCGTATTGGCATATTAACGCTTGTATTTGCGTATATTACTGCAATATGTCTCATTTGAAACGAATTTGAATCAATTGATCCGTACATATTTTACGGGGTCCTATAACTCTTTGGTGCAATACGCTAGGAAATATATTACTCTGGTATTGGCATTTTAACGCTTGTATTTGCGTATATTACTGCAATATGTCTCATTTCAAACGAATTTGTATCAACATCTGAACATATTTTATGGAGTCCTATAACTTTTTAGTGCAATACGCTAAGAAATATATTACTCTGGTATTGGCATTTTAACGCTTGTATTTGCGTATTTAACTGCAATATGTCTCATATATTCTTCTCGTATTGGCATTTTAACGCTTGTATTTGCGTATATTACTGCAATATGTCTCATTTGAAACGAATTTGAATCAATTGATCCGTACATATTTTACGGGGTCTTATAACTTTTTGGTGCAATACGCTAGGAAATATATTACTCTGGTATTGGCTTTTTAACGCTTGTATTTGCCTATATTAGTGCAATATGTCTCATTTCAAACGAATTTGTATCAACATCTGAACATATTTTATGGAGTCCTATAACTTTTTAGTGCAATACGCTAAGAAATATATTACTCTGGTATTGGCATTTTAACGCTTGTATTTGCGTATTTAACTGCAATATGTCGCATATATTCCTCTCGTATTGGCATTTTAACGCTTGTATTTGCGTATATTACTGCTATATGTCTCATTTGAAACGAATTTGAATCAATATCTGAACATTTTTAATGGTGGCCTATAACTTTTTGGTGCAATACGCTAGGAAATATATTACTCTGGTACTTGCATTTTAACGCTTGTATTTGCGTAATTAACTGCAATATGTCTCATATATTCCTCTCGTATTGGCATTTTAACGCTTGTATTTGCGTATATTACTGCTATATGTCTCATTTGAAACGAATTTGAATCAATATCTGAACATTTTTAATGGTGGCCTATAACTTTTTGGTGCAATACGCTAGGAAATATATTACTCTGGTATTGGCATTTTAACGCTTGTATTTGCGTATATTAATGCAATATGTCTCATTTCAAACGAATTTGCATCAACATCTGAACATATTTTATGGAGTCCTATAACTTTTCAGTGCAATACGCTAAGAAATATATTACTCTAAAATTGGCATTTTAACGCTTGTATTTGCTTATATAACTGCAATATGTCTCATATATTCCTCTCGTATTGGCATTTTAACGCTTGTATTTGCGTATATTACTGCTAAATGTCTCATTTGAAACGAATTTGAATCAATATCTGAACATTTTTAATGGTGAACTATAACTTATAAGTACAATACGCTAAGAAATATATTACTCTGGTATTAGCATTTTAACGCTTGTATTTGCGTATATTACTGCAATATGTTTCATTTGAAACGAATTTGTATCAACATCTGAACATTTTTAATGGTGAACTATAACTTCTAAGTACAATACGCTAAGAAATATATTACTCTGGTATTGGCATTTTAACGCTTGTATTTGCGTATATTACTGCAATATGTCTCATATATTCCTCTCGTATTGGCATATTAACGCTTGTATTTGCGTATATTACTGCAATATGTCTCATTTGAAACGAATTTGAATCAATTGATCCGTACATATTTTACGGGGTCCTATAACTCTTTGGTGCAATACGCTAGGAAATATATTACTCTGGTATTGGCCTTTTAACGCTTGTATTTGCGTATATTACTGCAATATGTCTCATTTGAAACGAATTTGAATCAATGATCCGTACATATTTTACGGGGTCCTATAACTTTTTGGTGCAATACGCTAGGAAATATATTACTCTGGTATTGGCATTTTAACGCTTGTATTTGCCTATATTAGTGCAATATGTCTCATTTCAAACGAATTTGTATCAACATCTGAACATATTTTATGGAGTCCTATAACTTTTTAGTGCAATACGCTAAGAAATATATTACTCTGGTATTGGCATTTTAACGCTTGTATTTGCGTATTTAACTGCAATATGTCTCATATATTCCTCTCGTATTGGCATTTTAACGCTTGTATTTGCGTATATTACTGCAATATGTCTCATTTGAAACGAATTTGAATCAATATCTGAACATTTTTAATGGTGGCCTATAACTTTTTGGTGCAATACGCTAGGAAATAAATTACTCTGGTATTGGCATTTTAACGCTTGTATTTGCCTATATTAGAGCAATATGTCTCATTTCAATCGAATTTGTATCAACATCTGAACATATTTTATGGAGTCCTATAACTTTTAAGTGCAATACGCTAAGAAATATATTACTCTGGTATTGGCATTTTAACGCTTGTATTTGCTTATATAACTGCAATATATCTCCTATATTCCTCTCGTATTGGCATTTTAACGCTTGTATTTGCGTATATTACTGCTATATGTCTCATTTCAAACGAATTTGTATCAACATCTGAACATATTTTATGGAGTCCTATAACTTTTTAGTGCAATACGCTAAGAAATATATTACTCTGGTATTGGCATTTTAACGCTTGTATTTGCGTATTTAACTGCAATATGTCTCATATATTCCTCTCGTATTGGCATTTTAACGCTTGTATTTGCGTATATTACTGCTATATGTCTCATTTGAAACGAATTTGAATCAATATCTGAACATTTTTAATGGTGGCCTATAACTTTTTGGTGCAATACGCTAGGAAATACATTACTCTGGTATTGGCATTTTAACGCTTGTATTTGCGTATATTAATGCAATATGTCTCATTTCAAACGAATTTGTATCAACATCTGAACATATTTTATGGAGTCCTATAACTTTTTAGTGCAATACGCTAAGAATTATATTACTCTGGTATTGGCAATTTAACGCTTGTATTTGCGTATTTAACTGCAATATGTCTCATATATTCCTCTCGTATTGGCATTTTAACGCTTGTATTATCGTATATTACTGCAATATGTCTTATTTGAAACGAATTTGAATCAATTGATCCGTACATATTTTAAGGGGTCCTATAACTCTTTGGTGCAATACGCTAGGAAATATATTACACTGGTATTGGTATTTTAACGCTTGTATTTGCGTATATTACTGCAATATGTCTCATTTCAAACGAATTTGTATCAACATCTGAACATATTTTATGGAGTCCTATAACTTTTTAGTGCATTACGCTAAGAAATATATTACTCTGGTATTGGCATTTTAACGCTTGTATTTGCGTTTTTAACTGCACTATGTCTCATATATTCCTCTCGTATTGGCATTTTAACGCTTGTATTTGCGTATATTACTGCAATATGTCTCATTTGAAACGAATTTGAAACAATTGATCCGTACATATTTTACGGGGTCCTATAACTTTTTGGTGCAATACGCTAGGAAATATATTACTCTGGTATTGGCATTTTAACGCTTGTATTTGCCTATATTATTGCAATATGTCTCATTTCAAACGAATTTGTATCAACATCTGAACATATTTTATGGAGTCCTATAACTTTTTAGTGCAATACGCTAAGAAATATATTACTCTGGTATTGGCATTTTAACGCTTGTATTTGCGTATTTAACTGCAATATGTCTCATATATTCCTCTCGTATTGGAATTTTAACGCTTGTATTTGCGTATATTACTGCAATATGTCTCATTTGAAACGAATTTGAATCAATGATCCGTACATATTTTACGGGGTCCTATAACTTTTTGGTGCAATACGCTAGGAAATATATTACTCTGGTATTGGCATTTTAACGCTTGTATTTGCCTATATTAGTGTAGTATGTCTCATTTCAAACGAATTTTTATCAACATCTGAACATATTTTATGGAGTCCTATAACTTTGTAGTGCAATACGCTAAGAAATATATTACTCTGGTATTGGCCTTTTAACGCTTGTATTTGCGTATTTAACTGCAATATGTCTCATATATTCCTCTCGTATTGGCATTTTAACGCTTGTATTTGCGTATATTACTGCAATATGTCTCAGTTGAAACGAATTTGAATCAATTGATCCGTACATATTTTACGGGGTCCTATAACTTTTTGGTGCAATACGCTAGGAAATATATTACTCTGGTATTGGCATTTTAACGCTTGTATTTGCCTATATTAGTGCAATATGTCTCATTTCAATCGAATTTGTATCAACATCTGAACATATTTTATGGAGTCCTATAACTTTTTAGTGCAATACGCTAAGAAATATATTACTCTGGTATTGGCATTTTAACGCTTGTATTTGCTTATATAACTGCAATATGTCTCATATATTCCTCTCGTATTGGCATTTTAACGCTTGTATTTGCGTATATTACTGCTATATGTCTCATTTGAAACGAATTTGAAACAATATCTGAACATTTTTAATGGTGGACTATAACTTTTTGGTGCAATACGCTAGGAAATATATTACTCTGGTATTGGCATTTTAACGCTTGTATTTGCGTATATTAATGCAATATGTCTCATTTCAAACGAATTTGTATCAACATCTGAACATATTTTATGGAGTCCTATAACTTTTTAGTGCAATACGCTAAGAAATATATTACTCTGGTATTGGCATTTTAACGCTTGTATTTGCGTATTTAACTGCAATATGTCTCATATATTCCTCTCGTATTGGAATTTTAACGCTTGTATTTGCGTATATTACTGCAATATGTCTCAGTTGAAACGAATTTGAATCAATGATCCGTACATATTTTACGGGGTCCTATAACTTTTTGGTGCAATACGCTAGGAAATATATTACTCTGGTATTGGCATTTTAACGCTTGTATTTGCCTATATTAGTGTAGTATGCCTCATTTCAAACGAATTTTTATCAACATCTGAACATATTTTATGGAGTCCTATAACTTTGTAGTGCAATACGCTAAGAAATATATTACTCTGGTATTGGCCTTTTAACGCTTGTATTTGCGTATTTAACTGCAATATGTCTCATATATTCCTCTCGTATTGGCATTTTAACGCTTGTATTTGCGTATATTACTGCAATATGTCTCATTTGAAACGAATTTGAATCAATTGATCCGTACATATTTTACGGGGTCCTATAACTTTTTGGTGCAATACGCTAGGAAATATATTACTCTGGTATTGGCATTTTAACGCTTGTATTTGCCTATATTAGTGCAATATGTCTCATTTCAATCGAATTTGTATCAACATCTGAACATATTTTATGGAGTCCTATAACTTTTTAGTGCAATACGCTAAGAAATATATTACTCTGGTATTGGCATTTTAACGCTTGTATTTGCTTATATAACTGCAATATGTCTCATATATTCCTCTCGTATTGGCATTTTAACGCTTGTATTTGCGTATATTACTGCTATATGTCTCATTTGAAACGAATTTGAAACAATATCTGCACATTTTTAATGGTGGACTATAACTTTTTGGTGCAATACGCTAGGAAATATATTACTCTGGTATTGGCATTTTAACGCTTGTATTTGCCTATATTATTGCAATATGTCTCATTTCAAACGAATTTGTATCAACATCTGAACATATTTTATGGAGTCCTATAACTTTTTAGTGCAATACGCAAAGAAATATATTACTCTGGTATTGGCATTTTAACGCTTGTATTTGCGTATTTAACTGCAATATGTCTCATATATTCCTCTCGTATTGGCATTTTAACGCTTGTATTTGCGTATATTACTGCAATATGTCTCATTTGAAACGAATTTGAATCAATTGATCCGTACATATTTTACGGGGTCCTATAACTTTTTGGTGCAATACGCTAGGAAATATATTACTCTGGTATTGGCATTTTAACGCTTGTATTTGCCTATATTAGTGCAATATGTCTCATTTCAATCGAATTTGTATCAACATCTGAACATATTTTATGGAGTCCTATAACTTTTTAGTGCAATACGCTAAGAAATATATTACTCTGGTATTGGCATTTTAACGCTTGTATTTGCTTATATAACTGCAATATGTCTCATATATTCCTCTCGTATTGGCATTTTAACGCTTGTATTTGCGTATATTACTGCTATATGTCTCATTTGAAACGAATTTGAAACAATATCTGAACA
>CALUEK010000276.1:0-80285 GCA_944039245.1 Nebria salina | reverse complement strand
AAATAACTAAATAACTAAATAACTAAATAACTAAATAACTAAATAACTAAATAACTAAATAACTAAATAACTAAATAACTAAATAACTAAATAACTAAATAACTAAATAACTAAATAACTAAATAACTAAATAACTAAATAACTAAATAACTAAATAACTAAATAACTAAATAACTAAATAACTAAATAACTAAATAACTAAATAACTAAATAACTAAATAACTAAATAACTAAATAACTAAATAACTAAATAACTAAATAACTAAATAACTAAATAACTAAATAACTAAATAACTAAATAACTAAATAACTAAATAACTAAATAACTAAATAACTAAATAACTAAATAACTAAATAACTAAATAACTAAATAACTAAATAACTAAATAACTAAATAACTAAATAACTAAATAACTAAATAACTAAATAACTAAATAACTAAATAACTAAATAACTAAATAACTAAATAACTAAATAACTAAATAACTAAATAACTAAATAACTAAATAACTAAATAACTAAATAACTAAATAACTAAATAACTAAATAACTAAATAACTAAATAACTAAATAATGAACTAAATAACTAAATAACTAAATAACTAAATAACTAAATAACTAAATAACTAAATAACTAAATAACTAAATAACTAAATAACTAAATAACTAAATAACTAAATAACTAAATAACTAAATAACTAAATAACTAAATAACTAAATAACTAAATAACTAAATAACTAAATAACTAAATAACTAAATAACTAAATAACTAAATAACTAAATAACTAAATAACTAAATAACTAAATAACTAAATAACTAAATAACTAAATAACTAAATAACTAAATAACTAAATAACTAAATAACTAAATAACTAAATAACTAAATAACTAAATAACTAAATAACTAAATAACTAAATAACTAAATAACTAAATAACTAAATAACTAAATAACTAAATAACTAAATAACTAAATAACTAAATAACTAAATAACTAAATAACTAAATAACTAAATAACTAAATAACTAAATAACTAAATAACTAAATAACTAAATAACTAAATAACTAAATAACTAAATAACTAAATAACTAAATAACTAAATAACTAAATAACTAAATAACTAAATAACTAAATAACTAAATAACTAAATAACTAAATAACTAAATAACTAAATAACTAAATAACTAAATAACTAAATAACTAAATAACTAAATAACTAAATAACTAAATAACTAAATAACTAAATAACTAAATAACTAAATAACTAAATAACTAAATAACTAAATAACTAAATAACTAAATAACTAAATAACTAAATAACTAAATAACTAAATAACTAAATAACTAAATAACTAAATAACTAAATAACTAAATAACTAAATAACTAAATAACTAAATAACTAAATAACTAAATAACTAAATAACTAAATAACTAAATAACTAAATAACTAAATAACTAAATAACTAAATAACTAAATAACTAAATAACTAAATAACTAAATAACTAAATAACTAAATAACTAAATAACTAAATAACTAAATAACTAAATAACTAAATAACTAAATAACTAAATAACTAAATAACTAAATAACTAAATAACTAAATAACTAAATAACTAAATAACTAAATAACTAAATAACTAAATAACTAAATAACTAAATAACTAAATAACTAAATAACTAAATAACTAAATAACTAAATAACTAAATAACTAAATAACTAAATAACTAAATAACTAAATAACTAAATAACTAAATAACTAAATAACTAAATAACTAAATAACTAAATAACTAAATAACTAAATAACTAAATAACTAAATAACTAAATAACTAAATAACTAAATAACTAAATAACTAAATAACTAAATAACTAAATAACTAAATAACTAAATAACTAAATAACTAAATAACTAAATAACTAAATAACTAAATAACTAAATAACTAAATAACTAAATAACTAAATAACTAAATAACTAAATAACTAAATAACTAAATAACTAAATAACTAAATAACTAAATAACTAAATAACTAAATAACTAAATAACTAAATAACTAAATAACTAAATAACTAAATAACTAAATAACTAAATAACTAAATAACTAAATAACTAAATAACTAAATAACTAAATAACTAAATAACTAAATAACTAAATAACTAAATAACTAAATAACTAAATAACTAAATAACTAAATAACTAAATAACTAAATAACTAAATAACTAAATAACTAAATAACTAAATAACTAAATAACTAAATAACTAAATAACTAAATAACTAAATAACTAAATAACTAAATAACTAAATAACTAAATAACTAAATAACTAAATAACTAAATAACTAAATAACTAAATAACTAAATAACTAAATAACTAAATAACTAAATAACTAAATAACTAAATAACTAAATAACTAAATAACTAAATAACTAAATAACTAAATAACTAAATAACTAAATAACTAAATAACTAAATAACTAAATAACTAAATAACTAAATAACTAAATAACTAAATAACTAAATAACTAAATAACTAAATAACTAAATAACTAAATAACTAAATAACTAAATAACTAAATAACTAAATAACTAAATAACTAAATAACTAAATAACTAAATAACTAAATAACTAAATAACTAAATAACTAAATAACTAAATAACTAAATAACTAAATAACTAAATAACTAAATAACTAAATAACTAAATAACTAAATAACTAAATAACTAAATAACTAAATAACTAAATAACTAAATAACTAAATAACTAAATAACTAAATAACTAAATAACTAAATAACTAAATAACTAAATAACTAAATAACTAAATAACTAAATAACTAAATAACTAAATAACTAAATAACTAAATAACTAAATAACTAAATAACTAAATAACTAAATAACTAAATAACTAAATAACTAAATAACTAAATAACTAAATAACTAAATAACTAAATAACTAAATAACTAAATAACTAAATAACTAAATAACTAAATAACTAAATAACTAAATAACTAAATAACTAAATAACTAAATAACTAAATAACTAAATAACTAAATAACTAAATAACTAAATAACTAAATAACTAAATAACTAAATAACTAAATAACTAAATAACTAAATAACTAAATAACTAAATAACTAAATAACTAAATAACTAAATAACTAAATAACTAAATAACTAAATAACTAAATAACTAAATAACTAAATAACTAAATAACTAAATAACTAAATAACTAAATAACTAAATAACTAAATAACTAAATAACTAAATAACTAAATAACTAAATAACTAAATAACTAAATAACTAAATAACTAAATAACTAAATAACTAAATAACTAAATAACTAAATAACTAAATAACTAAATAACTAAATAACTAAATAACTAAATAACTAAATAACTAAATAACTAAATAACTAAATAACTAAATAACTAAATAACTAAATAACTAAATAACTAAATAACTAAATAACTAAATAACTAAATAACTAAATAACTAAATAACTAAATAACTAAATAACTAAATAACTAAATAACTAAATAACTAAATAACTAAATAACTAAATAACTAAATAACTAAATAACTAAATAACTAAATAACTAAATAACTAAATAACTAAATAACTAAATAACTAAATAACTAAATAACTAAATAACTAAATAACTAAATAACTAAATAACTAAATAACTAAATAACTAAATAACTAAATAACTAAATAACTAAATAACTAAATAACTAAATAACTAAATAACTAAATAACTAAATAACTAAATAACTAAATAACTAAATAACTAAATAACTAAATAACTAAATAACTAAATAACTAAATAACTAAATAACTAAATAACTAAATAACTAAATAACTAAATAACTAAATAACTAAATAACTAAATAACTAAATAACTAAATAACTAAATAACTAAATAACTAAATAACTAAATAACTAAATAACTAAATAACTAAATAACTAAATAACTAAATAACTAAATAACTAAATAACTAAATAACTAAATAACTAAATAACTAAATAACTAAATAACTAAATAACTAAATAACTAAATAACTAAATAACTAAATAACTAAATAACTAAATAACTAAATAACTAAATAACTAAATAACTAAATAACTAAATAACTAAATAACTAAATAACTAAATAACTAAATAACTAAATAACTAAATAACTAAATAACTAAATAACTAAATAACTAAATAACTAAATAACTAAATAACTAAATAACTAAATAACTAAATAACTAAATAACTAAATAACTAAATAACTAAATAACTAAATAACTAAATAACTAAATAACTAAATAACTAAATAACTAAATAACTAAATAACTAAATAACTAAATAACTAAATAACTAAATAACTAAATAACTAAATAACTAAATAACTAAATAACTAAATAACTAAATAACTAAATAACTAAATAACTAAATAACTAAATAACTAAATAACTAAATAACTAAATAACTAAATAACTAAATAACTAAATAACTAAATAACTAAATAACTAAATAACTAAATAACTAAATAACTAAATAACTAAATAACTAAATAACTAAATAACTAAATAACTAAATAACTAAATAACTAAATAACTAAATAACTAAATAACTAAATAACTAAATAACTAAATAACTAAATAACTAAATAACTAAATAACTAAATAACTAAATAACTAAATAACTAAATAACTAAATAACTAAATAACTAAATAACTAAATAACTAAATAACTAAATAACTAAATAACTAAATAACTAAATAACTAAATAACTAAATAACTAAATAACTAAATAACTAAATAACTAAATAACTAAATAACTAAATAACTAAATAACTAAATAACTAAATAACTAAATAACTAAATAACTAAATAACTAAATAACTAAATAACTAAATAACTAAATAACTAAATAACTAAATAACTAAATAACTAAATAACTAAATAACTAAATAACTAAATAACTAAATAACTAAATAACTAAATAACTAAATAAACTAAATAACTAAATAACTAAATAACTAAAATAACTAAATAACTAAATAACTAACTAATACTAAATAACTAAATAACTAATAACTAAATAACTAAATAACTAAATAACTAAATAACTAAATAACTAAATAACTAAATAACTAAATAACTAATAACTAAATAACTAAATAACTAAATAACTAAATAACTAAATAACTAAATAACTAAATAACTAAATAACTAAATAACTAAATAACTAAATAACTAAATAACTAAATAACTAAATAACTAAAATAACTAAATAACTAAATAACTAAATAACTAAATAACTAAATAACTAACTAAAATAACTAATAATAACTAAATAACTAAATAACTAAATAACTAAATAACTAAATAACTAAATAACTAAATAACTAAATAACTAAATAACTAAATAACTAAATAACTAAATAACTAAATAACTAAATAACTAAATAACTAAATAACTAATACTAAATAACTAAATAACTAAATAACTAAATAACTAAATAACTAAATAACTAAATAACTAAATAACTAAATAACTAAATAACTAAATAACTAAATAATAAATAACTAAATAACTAAATAACTAAATAACTAAATAACTAAATAACTAAATAACTAAATAACTAAATAACTAAATAAACTAAACTAACTAAACTAACTAAACTAACTAAACTAACTAAACTAACTAAACTAACTAAATAACTAAATAACTAAATAACTAAATAACTAAATAACTAAATATAACTAAATAACTAAATAACTAAATAACTAAATAACTAAATAACTAAATAACTAAATAACTAAATAACTAAATAACTAAATAACTAAATAACTAAATAACTAAATAACTAAATAACTAAATAACTAAATAACTAAATAACTAAATAACTAAATAACTAACAATAACTAAATAACTAAATAACTAAATAACTAAATAACTAATAACTAAATAACTAAATAACTAAATAACTAAATAACTAAATAACTAAATAACTAAATAACTAAATAACTAAATAACTAAATAACTAAATAACTAAATAACTAAATAACTAATAACTAAATAACTAAATAACTAAATAACTAAATAACTAAAAAACTAAATAAACTAAATAACTAAAAAAACTAAATAACTAAATAACTAAATAACTAAATAACTAAATAACTAAATAACTAAATAACTAAATAACTAAATAACTAAATATAACTAAATAACTAAATAACTAAATAACTAAATAACTAAATAACTAAATAACTAAATAACTAAATAACTAATAACTAAACTAAATAACTAAATAACTAAATAACTAAATAACTAAATAACTAAATAACTAAATAACTAAATAACTAAATAACTAAATAACTAAATAACTAAATAACTAAATAACTAAATAACTAAATAACTAAATAACTAAATAACTAAATAACTAAATAACTAAATAACATAACTAAATAACTAAATAACTAAATAACTAAATAACTAAATAACTAAATAACTAAATAACTAAATAAACTAAATAACTAAATAACTAAATAACTAAATAACTAAATAACTAATATAACTAAATAACTAAATAACTAAATAACTAAATAACTAAATAACTAAATAACTAAATAACTAAATAACTAAATAACTAAATAACTAAATAACTAAATAACTAAATAACTAAATAACTAAATAACTAAATAAACTAAATAACTAAATAACTAAATAACTAAATAACTAAATAACTAAATAAACTAAATAACTAAATAACTAAATAACTAAATAACTAAATAACTAAATAACTAAATAACTAAATAACTAAATAACTAAATAACTAAATAACTAAATAACTAAATAACTAAATAACTAAATAACTAAATAACTAAATAACTAAATAACTAAATAACTAAATAACTAAATAACTAAATAACTAAATAACTAAATAACTAAATAACTAAATAACTAAATAACTAAAATAACTAAATAACTAAATAACTAAATAACTAAATAACTAAATAACTAAATAACTAAATAACTAAATAACTAAATAACTAAATAACTAAATAACTAAATAACTAAATAACTAAATAACTAAATAACTAAATAACTAAATAACTAAATAACTAAATAACTAAATAACTAAATAACTAAATAACTAAATAACTAAATAACTAAATAACTAAATAACTAAATAACTAAATAACTAAATAACTAAATAACTAAATAACTAAATAACTAAATAACTAAATAACTAAAATAACTAAATAACTAAATAACTAAATAACTAAATAACTAAATAACTAAATAACTAAATAACTAAATAACTAAATAACTAAATAACTAAATAACTAAATAACTAAATAACTAAATAACTAAATAACTAAATAACTAAATAACTAAATAACTAAATAACTAAATAACTAAATAATAACTAAATAATTAAATAACTAAATAACTAAATAAACTAAATAACTAAATAACTAAATAACTAAATAACTAAATAACTAAATAACTAAATAACTAAATAACTAAATAACTAAATAACTAAATAACTAAATAACTAAATAACTAAATAACTAAATAACTAAATAACTAAATAACTAAATAACTAAATAACTAAATAACTAAATAACTAAATAACTAAATAACTTAAATAACTAAATAACTAAATAACTAAATAACTAAATAACTAAATAACTAAATAACTAAATAACTAAATAACTAAATAACTAAATAACTAAATAACTAAATAACTAAATAACTAAATAACTAAATAACTAAATAACTAAATAACTAAATAACTAAATAACTAAATAACTAAATAACTAAATAACTAAATAACTAAATAACTAATAAACTAAATAACTAAATAACTAAATAACTAAATAACTAAAATAACTAAATAACTAAATAACTAAATAACTAAATAACTAAATAACTAAATAACTAAATAACTAAATAACTAAATAACTAAATAACTATAATAACTAAATAACTAAATAACTAAATAACTAAATAACTAAATAACTAAATAACTAAATAACTAAATAACTAATAACTAAATAACTAAATAACTAAATAACTAAATAACTAAATAACTAAATAACTAAATAACTAAATAACTAAATAATACTAAATAACTAAATAACTAAAATAACTAAATAAACTAAATAACTAAATAACTAAATAACTAAATAACTAAATAACTAAATAACTAAATAACTAAATAACTAAATAACTAAATAACTAAATAACTAAATAACTAAATAACTAAATAACTAAATAACTAAATAACTAAATAACTAAATAACTAAAATAACTAAATAACTAAATAACTAAATAACTAAAATAACTAAATAACTAAATAACTAAATAACTAAATAACTAAATAACTAAATAACTAAATAACTAAATAACTAAATAACTAAATAACTAACTATAACTAAATAACTAAATAACTAAATAACTAAATAACTAAATAACTAAATAACTAAATAACTAAATAACTAAATAACTAAATAACTAAATAACTAATAACTAAATAACTAAATAACTAAATAACTAAATAACTAACTAAACTAACTAAACTAACTAAACTAACTAAACTAACTAAATAACTAAATAACTAAATAACTAATAACTAAATAACTAAATAACTAAATAACTAAATAACTAAATAACTAAATAACTAAATAACTAATAACCTAAATAACTAAATAACTAAATAACTAAATAACTAAATAACTAAATAACTAAATAACTAAATAACTAAATAACTAAATTAACTAAATAACTAAATAACTAAATAACTAAATAACTAAATAACTAAATAACTAAATAACTAAATACTAAATAACTAAATAACTAAATAACTAAATAACATAAATAACTAAATAACTAAATAACTAAATAACTAAATAACTAAATAACTAAATAACTAAATAACTAAATAACTAAATAACTAAATAACTAAATAACTAAATAACTAAATAACTAAATAACTAAATAAACTAAATAACTAAATAACTAAATAACTAAATAACTAAATAACTAAATAACTAAATAACTAAATAACTAAATAACTAAATAACTAAATAACTAAATAACTAAATAACTAAATAACTAAATAACTAAATAACTAAATAACTAAATAACTAAATAACTAAATAACTAAATAACTAAATAACTAAATAACTAAATAACTAAATAACTAAATAACTAAATACTAAATAACTAAATAACTAAATAACTAAATAACTAAATAACTAAATAAATAAATAAATAAATGACTAAATAACTAAATAACTAAATAACTAAATAACTAAATAACTAAATAACTAAATAACTAAATAACTAAATAACTAAAATAACTAAATAACTAAATAACTAAATAACTAAATAACTAAATAACTAAATAACTAAATAACTAAATAACTAAATAACTAAATAACTAAATAACTAAATAACTAAATAACTAAATAACTAAATAACTAAATAACTAAATAATCAAATAACTAAATAACTAAATAACTAAATAACTAAATAACTAAATAACTAAATAACTAAAATAACTAAATAACTAAAATAACTAAATAACTAAATACTAATAAATAACTAAATAACTAAATAACTAAATAACTAAATAACTAAATAACTAAATAACTAAATAACTAAAATAACTAAATAACTAAATAACTAAATAACTAAATAACTAAATAACTAAATAACTAAATAACTAAATAACTAAATAACTAATAACTAAATAACTAAATAACTAAATAACTAAATAACTAATAACTAAATAACTAAATAACTAAATAACTAAATAGACTAAATAACTAATAACTAAATAACTAAATAACTAAATAACTAAATAACTAAATAACTAAATAACTAAATAACTAAATAACTAAATAACTACATAACTAAATAACTAAATAACTAAATAACTAAATAACTAAATAACTAAATAACTAAATAACTAAATAACTAATAACTAAATAACTAAATAACTAAAACTAAATAACTAAATAACTAAATAACTAAATAACTAAATAACTAAATAACTAAATAACTAAATAACTAAATAACTATAACTAAATAACTAAATAACTAAATAACTAAATAACTAATACTAAATAACTAAATAACTAAATAACTAAATAACTAACTAAATAACTAAATAACTAAATAACTAAATAACTAAATAACTAAATAACTAAATAACTAATAACTAAATAACTAAATAACTAAATAACTAAATAACTAAATAACTAAATAACTAAATAACTAAATAACTAAATAACTAAATAACTAATAACTAAATAACTAAATAACTAAATAACTAAATAACTAAAAAAACAAAATAACTAAATAACTAAATAACTAAATAACTAAATAACTAAAATAAATAACTAAATAACTAAATAACTAAATAACTAAATAACTAAATAACTAAATAACTAAATAACTAAATAACTAAATAACTAAATAACTAAATAACTAAATAACTAAATAACTAAATAACTAAATAACTAAATAACTAAATAACTAAATAACTAAATAACTAAATAACTAAATAACTAAATAACTAAATAACTAAATAACTAAATAACTAAATAACTAAATAACTAAATAACTAAATAACTAATAACTAATAACTAAATAACTAAATAACTAAATAACTAAATAACTAAATAACTAAATAACTAAATAACTAAATAACTAAATAACTAAATAACTAAATAACTAATAACTAAATAACTAAATAACTAAATAACTAAATAACTAAATAACTAAATAACTAAATAACTAAATAACTAAATAACTAAATAACTAAATAACTAAATAACTAAATAACTAAATAACTAAATAACTAAATAACTAAATAACTAAATAACTAAATAACTAAATAACTAAATAACTAAATAACTAAATAACTAATAACTAAAACTAAATAACTAAATAACTAAATAACTAAATAACTAAATAACTAAATAACTAAATAACTAAACTAATACTAAATAACTAAATAACTAAATACTAAATAACTAAATAACTAAATAACTAAATAACTAATAACTAAATAACTAAATAACTAAATAACTAAATAACTAAATAACTAAATAACTAAATAACTAAATAACTAAATAACTAAATAACTAAATAACTAAATAACTAAATAACTAAATACTAAATAACTAAATAACTAAATAACTAAATAACTAAATAACTAAATAACTAAATAACTAAATAACTAAATAACTAAATAACTAAATACTAAAACTAAATAACTAAATAACTAAATAACTAAATAACTAAATAACTAAATAACTAAATAACTAAATAACTAAATAACTAAATAACTAAATAACTAAATAACTAAATAACTAAATAACTAAATAACTAAATAACTAAATAACTAAATAACTAAATAACTAAATAACTAAATAACTAAATAACTAAATACTAATAACTAAATAACTAAATAACTAAATAACTAAATAACTAAATAACTAAATAACTAAATAACTAAATAACTAAATAACTAAATAACTAAATAACTAAATACTAAATAACTAAATAACTAAATAACTAAATAACTAAATAACTAATAACTAAATAACTAAATAACTAAAATAACTAAATAACTAAATAACTAACTAAATAACTAAATAACTAAATAACTAAATACTAAATAACTAAATAACTAAATAACTAAATAACTAAATACACTAAATAACTAAATAACTAAATCTAATAACTAATAACTAAATAACTAAATAACTAAATAACTAAATAACTAAATAACTAAATAACTAAATAACTAAATAACTAAATAACTAAATAACTAAATAACTAAATAACACTAATAACTAAATAACTAAATAACTAAATAACTAAAATAACTAAATAACTAAATAACTAAATAACAATAACTAAATAACTAATAACTAAATAACTAAATAACTAAATAACTAAATAACTAAATAACTAAATAACTAAATAACTAAATAACTAAATAACCTAAATAACTAAATAACTAAATAACTAAATAACTAAATAACTAAATAACTAAATAACTAAATAACTAAATAACTAAATAACTAAATAACTAAATAACTAAATAACTAAATAACTAAATAACTAAATAACTAAATAACTAAATAACTAAATAACTAAATAACTAAATAACTAAATAACTAAATAACTAAATAACTAAATAACTAAATAACTAAATAACTAAATAACTAAATAACTAAATAACTAAATAACTAAATAACTAAATAACTAAATAACTAAATAAACTAACTAAACTAACTAAACTAACTAAATAACTAAATAACTAACTAAATAACTAAATAACTAACTAAATAACTAAATAACTAAATAACTAAATAACTAAATAACTAACTAAATAACTAAATAACTAAATAACTAAATAACTAAATAACTAAATAAATAAATAACTAAATAAATAAATAAATAAATAACTAAATAACTAAATAACTAAATAACTAAATAACTAAATAACTAAATAACTAAATAACTAAATAACTAATAACTAAATAACTAAATAACTAAATAACTAAATAACTAATAACTAAATAACTAAATAACTAAATAACTAAATAACTAAATAACTAATAACTAAATAACTAAATAACTAAATAACTAAATAACTAAATAACTAAATAACTAAATAACTAAATAACTAAATAACTAAATAACTAAATAACTAAATAACTAAATAACTAAATAACTAAATAACTAAATAACTAAATACTAAATAACTAAATAACTAAATAACTAAATAACTAAATAACTAAATAACTAAATAACTAAATAACTAAATAACTAAATAACTAAATACTAAATAACTAAATAACTAAATAACTAAATAACTAAATAACTAAATAACTAAATAACTAAATAACTAAATATAACTAATAACTAAATAACTAAATAACTAAATAACTAAATAACTAAATAACTAAATAACTAAATAACTAAATAACTAAATAACTAAATAACTAAATAACTAAAATAACTAAATAACTAAATAACTAAATAACTAATAACTACTAAATAACTAAATAACTAAATAACTAAATAACTAAATAACTAAATAACTAAATAACTAAATAACTAAATAACTAAATATAACTAAATAACTAAATAACTAAATAACTAAATAACTAAATAACTAAATAACTAAATAACTAAATAACTAAATAACTAAATAACTAAATAACTAAATAACTAAATAACTAAATAACTAATAACTAAATAACTAAATAACTAAATAACTAAATAACTAAATAACTAAATAACTAAATAACTAAATAACTAAATAACTCTAAATAACTAAATAACTAAATAACTAAATAACTAAATAACTAAATAACTAAAAACTAAATAACTAAATAACTAAATAACTAAATAACTAAATAACTAAATAACTAAATAACTAAATAACTAAATAACTAAATAACTAAAATAACTAAATAACTAAATAACTAAATAACTAAATAACTAAATAACTAAATAACTAAATAACTAAATAACTAAATAAAAATAACTAAATAACTAAATAACTAAATAACTAAATAACTAAATAACTAAATAACTAAAATAACTAAATAACTAAATAACTAAATAACTAAATAACTAAATAACTAAATAACTAAATAACTAAATAACTAAATAACTAAATAACTAAATAACTAAATAACTAAATAACTAAATAACTAAATAACTAAATAACTAAATAACTAAATAACTAAATAACTAAATAACTAAATAACTAAATAACTAAATAACTAAATAACTAAATAACTAAATAACTAAATAACTAAATAACTAAATAACTAAATAACTAAATAACTAAATAACTAAATAACTAAATAACTAAATAACTAAATAACTAAATAACTAAATAACTAAATAACTAAATAACTAAATAACTAAATAACTAAATAACTCAATTAACTAAATAACTAAATACTAACTAACTAAATAAACTAAATAACTAAATAACTAAATCTAAATAACTAAATAACTAAATAACTAAATAACTAAAAACTAAATAACTAAATAACTAAATAACTAAATAACTAAATAACTAAATAACTAAATAACTAAATAACTAAATAACTAAAATAACTAAATAACTAAATAACTAAAAAAACTAAATAACTAAATAACTAAATAACTAAATAACTAAATAACTAAATAACTAAATAACTAAATAACTAAATAACTAAATAACTAAATAACTAATAACTAAATAACTAAATAACTAAATAACTAAATAACTAAATAACTAAATAACTAAATAACTAAATAACTAAATAACTAAAATAACTAAATAACTAAAATAACTAAATAACTAAATAACTAAATAACTAAATAACTAAATAACTAAATAACTAAATAACTAAATAACTAAATAACTAAATAACTAAATAACTAAAATAACTAAATAACTAAATAACAAAATAACTAAATACTAACTAAATAACTAAATAACTAAATAACTAAATAACTAAATAACTAAATAACTAAATAAACTAAATAACTAAATAAACTAAATAACTAAATAACTAAATAACTAAATAAACTAAATAACTAAATAACTAAATAACTAAATAACTAAATAATAACTAAATAACTAAATAACTAAATAACTAAATAACTAAATAACTAAATAACTAAATAACTAAATAACTAAATAACTAAATAACTAAATAACTAAATAACTAAATAACTAAATAACTAAATAACTAAATAACTAAATAACTAAATAACTAAATAACTAAATAACTAAATAACTAAATAACTAAATAACTAATAATAATAACTAAATAACTAAATAACTAAATAACTAAATAACTAAATAACTAAATAACTAAATAACTAAATAACTAAATAACTAAATAACTAAATCAACTAAATAACTAAATAACTAAATAACTAAATAACTAAATAACTAAATAACTAAATAACTAAATAACTAAATAACTAAATAACTAAATAACTAAATAACTAAATAACTAAATAACTAAATAACTAAAATAAACTAAATAACTAAATAACTAAATAACTATAAAATAACTAAATAACTAAATAACTAAATTAACTAAATAACTAAATAACTAAACTAACTAAACTAACTAAACTAACTAAACTAACTAAACTAACTAAACTAACTAAATAAACTAAATAACTAAATAACTAAATAACTAAATAACTAAATAACTAAATAACTAAATAACTAAATAACTAAATAACTAAATAACTAAATAACACTAAATAACTAAATAACTAAATAACTAAATAACTAAATAACTAAATAACTAAATAACTAAATAAAATAACTAAATAACTAAATAACTAAATAACTAAATAACTAAATAACTAAATAACTAAATAACTAAATAACTAAATAACTAAATAACTAAATAACTAAATAACTAAATAACTAAATAACTAAATAACTAAATAACTAAATAACTAAATAACTAAATAACTAAATAACTAAATAACTAAATAACTAAATAACTAAATAACTAAATAACTAAATAACTAAATAACTAAATAACTAAATAATAACTAAATAACTAAATAACTAAAATAACTAATAACTAAATAACTAAATAACTAAATAACTAAATAACTAAATAACTAAATAACTAAATAACTAAATAACTAAATAACTAAATAACTAAATAACTAACTAACTAAATAACTAAATAACTAAATAACTAAATAACTAAATAACTAAACTAAATAACTAAATAACTAAATAACTAAATAACTAAATAACTAAATAACTAAATAACTAAATAACTAAATAACTAAATAACTAAATAACTAATAACTAAATAACTAAATAACTAAAACTATAACTAAATAACTAAATAACTAAATAACTAAATAACTAAATAACTAAATAACTAAATAAAACTAAATAACTAAATAACTAAATAACTAAATAACTAAATAACTAAATAACTAAATAACTAAATAACTAAATAACTAAATAACTAAATAACTAAATAATAACTAATAACTAAATAACTAAATTAACTAAATAACTAAATAACTAAATAACTAAATAACTAAATAACTAAATAACTAAATAACTAAATAACTAAATAACTAAATAACTAAATAACTAAAATAACTAAATAACTAAATAACTAATAACTAAATAACTAAATAACTAAATAACTAAATAACTAAATAACTAAATAACTAAATAACTAAATAACTAAATAACTAAATAACTAAATAACTACATAACTAACTAAATAACTAAATAACTAAATAACTAAATAACTAAATAACTAAAATAAGACTAAATAACTAAATAACTAAATAACTAAATAACTAAATAACTAAATAACTAAATAACTAAATAACTAAATAACTAAATAACTAAATAACTAAATAACTAAATAACTAATACATAAATACTAAATAACTAAATAACTAAATAATACTAAATAACTAAATAACTAAATACTAAATAACTAAATAACTAACTAAATAACTAAATAACTAACTAAATAACTAAATAAACTAACTAATACTAAATAACTACAATAACTAAATAACTAAATAACTAAATAACTAAATAACTAAATAACTAAATAACTAAATAACTAAATAACTAATAACTAAATAACTAAATAACTAAATAACTAAATAACTAAATAACTAAATAACTAAATAACTAAATAACTAAATAACTAAATAACTAAATAACTAAATAACTAAATAACTAAATAACTAAATAACTAAATAACTAAATAACTAAATAACTAAATAACTAAATAATAACTAACTAATAACTAAATAACTAAATAACTAAATAACTAAATAACTAAATAACTAAATAACTAAAACTAATAACTAAATAACTAAATAACTAAATATAAACTAAATAACTAAATAACTAAATAACTAAATAACTAAATAACTAAATAACTAAATAACTAAATAACTAAATAACTAAATAACTAAATAACTAAATAACTAAATAACTAAATAACTAAATAACTAATAACTAAATAACTAAATAACTAAATAACTAAATAACTAAATAACTAAATAACTAAATAACTAAATAACTAAATAACTAATAATAACTAAATAACTAAATAACTAAATAATCACTAAATAACTAATAATAACTAAATAACTAAATAACTAAATAACTAAATAACTAAACTACTAAATAACTAAATAACTAAATAACTAAATAACTAAATAACTAAATAACTAAATAACTAAATAACTAAATAACTAAATAACTAAATAACTAAATAACTAAATAACTAAATAACTAAATAACTAAATAACTAAATAACTAAATAACTAAATAACTAAATAACTAAATAACTAAATAACTAAAATAACTAAATAACTAAATAACTAAATAACTAAATAACTAAATAACTAAATAACTAAATAACTAAATAACTAAATAACTAAATAACTAAATAACTAAATAACTAAATAAACTAAATAACTAAATAACTAAATAACTAAATAAACTAAATAACTAAAATAACTAAATAACTAAATAACTAAATAACTAAATAACTAAATAAACTAAATAACTAAATAACTAAATAACTAAATAACTAAATAACTAAATAACTAAAATAACTAAATAACTAACTTAATACAATAACTAAATAACTAAAACTAAATAACTAAATAACTAAATAACTAAATAACTAAAATAACTAAATAACTAAATAACTAAATAACCTAAATAACTAAATAACTACAATAACTAAATAACTAAATAACTAAATAACTAAATAACTAAATAACTAAATAACTAAATAACTAAATAAACAATAACTAAATAACTAAATAACTAAATAACTAAATAACTAAATAACTAAATAACTAAATAACTAAATAACTAAATAACTAAATAACTAAATAACTAAATAACTAAATAACTAAATAACTAAATAACTAAAACTAAATAACTAAAATAACTAAATAACTAAATAACTAAATAACTAAATAACTAATATAACTAAATAACTAAATAACTAAATACTAACTAAATAACTAAATAACTAAATAAACTAAATAACTAAAATAACTAAATAACTAAATAACTAAATAACTAAATAACTAAATAACTAAATAACTAAATAACTAAATAACTAAATAACTAAATAACTAAATAACTAAAAACTAAATAACTAAATAACTAAATAACTAAATAACTAAATAACTAAATATAATCTATAAGATAACTAAATAACTAAATAAACTATAAATAACTAAATAACTAAATAAATAAACTAAATAACTAAATAACTAAATAACTAAATAACTAAATAACTAAATAACTAAATAACTAAATAAAAATAACTAAATAACTAAATAACTAAATAACTAAATAACTAAATAACTAAATAACTAAATAACTAAATAACTAAATAACTAAATAACTAAATAACTAAATAACTAAATAACTAAATAACTAAATAACTAAATAACTAAATAACTAAATAACTAAATAACTAAATAACTAAATAACTAAATAACTAAATAACTAAATAACTAAATAACTAAATAACTAAATAACTAAATAACTAAATAACTAAATAACTAAATAACTAAATAACTAAATAACTAAATAACTAAATAACTAAATAACTAAATAACTAAATAACTAAATAACTAAATAACTAAATAACTAAATAACTAAATAACTAAATAACTAAATAACTAAATAACTAAATAACTAAATAACTAAATAACTAAATAACTAAATAACTAAATAACTAAATAACTAAATAACTAAATAACTAATAACTAAATAACTAAATAACTAAATAACTAAATAACTAAATAACTAAATAACTAAATAACTAAATAACTAAATAACTAAATAACTAAATAACTAAATAACTAAATAACTAAATAACTAAATAACTAAATAACTAAATAACTAAATAACTAAATAACTAAATAACTAAATAACTAAATAACTAAATAACTAAATAACTAAATAACTAAATAACTAAATAACTAAATAACTAAATAACTAAATAACTAAATAACTAAATAACTAAATAACTAAATAACTAAATAACTAAATAACTAAATAACTAAATAACTAAATAACTAAATAACTAAATAACTAAATAACTAAATAACTAAATAACTAAATAACTAAATAACTAAATAACTAAATAACTAAATAACTAAATAACTAAATAACTAAATAACTAAATAACTAAATAACTAAATAACTAAATAACTAAATAACTAAATAACTAAATAACTAAATAACTAAATAACTAAATAACTAAATAACTAAATAACTAAATAACTAAATAACTAAATAACTAAATAACTAAATAACTAAATAACTAAATAACTAAATAACTAAATAACTAAATAACTAAATAACTAAATAACTAAATAACTAAATAACTAAATAACTAAATAACTAAATAACTAAATAACTAAATTAACTAAATAACTAAATAACTAAATAACTAAATAACTAAATAACTAAATAACTAAATAACTAAATAACTAAATAACTAAATAACTAAATAACTAAATAACTAAATAACTAAATAACTAAATAACTAAATAACTAAATAACTAAATAACTAAATAACTAAATAACTAAATAACTAAATAACTAAATAACTAAATAACTAAATAACTAAATAACTAAATAACTAAATAACTAAATAACTAAATAACTAAATAACTAAATAACTAAATAACTATAACTAAATAACTAAATAACTAAATAACTAAATAACTAAATAACTAAATAACTAAATAACTAAATAACTAAATAACTAAATAACTAAATAACTAAATAACTAAATAACTAAATAACTAAATAACTAAATAACTAAATAACTAAATAACTAAATAACTAAATAACTAAATAACTAAATAACTAAATAACTAAATAACTAAATAACTAAATAACTAAATAACTAAATAACTAAATAACTAAATAACTAAATAACTAAATAACTAAATAACTAAATAACTAAATAACTAAATAACTAAATAACTAAATAACTAAATAACTAAATAACTAAATAACTAAATAACTAAATAACTAAATAACTAAATAACTAAATAACTAAATAACTAAATAACTAAATAACTAAATAACTAAATAACTAAATAACTAAATAACTAAATAACTAAATAACTAAATAACTAAATAACTAAATAACTAAATAACTAAATAACTAAATAACTAAATAACTAAATAACTAAATAACTAAATAACTAAATAACTAAATAACTAAATAACTAAATAACTAAATAACTAAATAACTAAATAACTAAATAACTAAATAACTAAATAACTAAATAACTAAATAACTAAATAACTAAATAACTAAATAACTAAATAACTAAATAACTAAATAACTAAATAACTAAATAACTAAATAACTAAATAACTAAATAACTAAATAACTAAATAACTAAATAACTAAATAACTAAATAACTAAATAACTAAATAACTAAATAACTAAATAACTAAATAACTAAATAACTAAATAACTAAATAACTAAATAACTAAATAACTAAATAACTAAATAACTAAATAACTAAATAACTAAATAACTAAATAACTAAATAACTAAATAACTAAATAACTAAATAACTAAATAACTAAATAACTAAATAACTAAATAACTAAATAACTAAATAACTAAATAACTAAATAACTAAATAACTAAATAACTAAATAACTAAATAACTAAATAACTAAATAACTAAATAACTAAATAACTAAATAACTAAATAACTAAATAACTAAATAACTAAATAACTAAATAACTAAATAACTAAATAACTAAATAACTAAATAACTAAATAACTAAATAACTAAATAACTAAATAACTAAATAACTAAATAACTAAATAACTAAATAACTAAATAACTAAATAACTAAATAACTAAATAACTAAATAACTAAATAACTAAATAACTAAATAACTAAATAACTAAATAACTAAATAACTAAATAACTAAATAACTAAATAACTAAATAACTAAATAACTAAATAACTAAATAACTAAATAACTAAATAACTAAATAACTAAATAACTAAATAACTAAATAACTAAATAACTAAATAACTAAATAACTAAATAACTAAATAACTAAATAACTAAATAACTAAATAACTAAATAACTAAATAACTAAATAACTAAATAACTAAATAACTAAATAACTAAATAACTAAATAACTAAATAACTAAATAACTAAATAACTAAATAACTAAATAACTAAATAACTAAATAACTAAATAACTAAATAACTAAATAACTAAATAACTAAATAACTAAATAACTAAATAACTAAATAACTAAATAACTAAATAACTAAATAACTAAATAACTAAATAACTAAATAACTAAATAACTAAATAACTAAATAACTAAATAACTAAATAACTAAATAACTAAATAACTAAATAACTAAATAACTAAATAACTAAATAACTAAATAACTAAATAACTAAATAACTAAATAACTAAATAACTAAATAACTAAATAACTAAATAACTAAATAACTAAATAACTAAATAACTAAATAACTAAATAACTAAATAACTAAATAACTAAATAACTAAATAACTAAATAACTAAATAACTAAATAACTAAATAACTAAATAACTAAATAACTAAATAACTAAATAACTAAATAACTAAATAACTAAATAACTAAATAACTAAATAACTAAATAACTAAATAACTAAATAACTAAATAACTAAATAACTAAATAACTAAATAACTAAATAACTAAATAACTAAATAACTAAATAACTAAATAACTAAATAACTAAATAACTAAATAACTAAATAACTAAATAACTAAATAACTAAATAACTAAATAACTAAATAACTAAATAACTAAATAACTAAATAACTAAATAACTAAATAACTAAATAACTAAATAACTAAATAACTAAATAACTAAATAACTAAATAACTAAATAACTAAATAACTAAATAACTAAATAACTAAATAACTAAATAACTAAATAACTAAATAACTAAATAACTAAATAACTAAATAACTAAATAACTAAATAACTAAATAACTAAATAACTAAATAACTAAATAACTAAATAACTAAATAACTAAATAACTAAATAACTAAATAACTAAATAACTAAATAACTAAATAACTAAATAACTAAATAACTAAATAACTAAATAACTAAATAACTAAATAACTAAATAACTAAATAACTAAATAACTAAATAACTAAATAACTAAATAACTAAATAACTAAATAACTAAATAACTAAATAACTAAATAACTAAATAACTAAATAACTAAATAACTAAATAACTAAATAACTAAATAACTAAATAACTAAATAACTAAATAACTAAATAACTAAATAACTAAATAACTAAATAACTAAATAACTAAATAACTAAATAACTAAATAACTAAATAACTAAATAACTAAATAACTAAATAACTAAATAACTAAATAACTAAATAACTAAATAACTAAATAACTAAATAACTAAATAACTAAATAACTAAATAACTAAATAACTAAATAACTAAATAACTAAATAACTAAATAACTAAATAACTAAATAACTAAATAACTAAATAACTAAATAACTAAATAACTAAATAACTAAATAACTAAATAACTAAATAACTAAATAACTAAATAACTAAATAACTAAATAACTAAATAACTAAATAACTAAATAACTAAATAACTAAATAACTAAATAACTAAATAACTAAATAACTAAATAACTAAATAACTAAATAACTAAATAACTAAATAACTAAATAACTAAATAACTAAATAACTAAATAACTAAATAACTAAATAACTAAATAACTAAATAACTAAATAACTAAATAACTAAATAACTAAATAACTAAATAACTAAATAACTAAATAACTAAATAACTAAATAACTAAATAACTAAATAACTAAATAACTAAATAACTAAATAACTAAATAACTAAATAACTAAATAACTAAATAACTAAATAACTAAATAACTAAATAACTAAATAACTAAATAACTAAATAACTAAATAACTAAATAACTAAATAACTAAATAACTAAATAACTAAATAACTAAATAACTAAATAACTAAATAACTAAATAACTAAATAACTAAATAACTAAATAACTAAATAACTAAATAACTAAATAACTAAATAACTAAATAACTAAATAACTAAATAACTAAATAACTAAATAACTAAATAACTAAATAACTAAATAACTAAATAACTAAATAACTAAATAACTAAATAACTAAATAACTAAATAACTAAATAACTAAATAACTAAATAACTAAATAACTAAATAACTAAATAACTAAATAACTAAATAACTAAATAACTAAATAACTAAATAACTAAATAACTAAATAACTAAATAACTAAATAACTAAATAACTAAATAACTAAATAACTAAATAACTAAATAACTAAATAACTAAATAACTAAATAACTAAATAACTAAATAACTAAATAACTAAATAACTAAATAACTAAATAACTAAATAACTAAATAACTAAATAACTAAATAACTAAATAACTAAATAACTAAATAACTAAATAACTAAATAACTAAATAACTAAATAACTAAATAACTAAATAACTAAATAACTAAATAACTAAATAACTAAATAACTAAATAACTAAATAACTAAATAACTAAATAACTAAATAACTAAATAACTAAATAACTAAATAACTAAATAACTAAATAACTAAATAACTAAATAACTAAATAACTAAATAACTAAATAACTAAATAACTAAATAACTAAATAACTAAATAACTAAATAACTAAATAACTAAATAACTAAATAACTAAATAACTAAATAACTAAATAACTAAATAACTAAATAACTAAATAACTAAATAACTAAATAACTAAATAACTAAATAACTAAATAACTAAATAACTAAATAACTAAATAACTAAATAACTAAATAACTAAATAACTAAATAACTAAATAACTAAATAACTAAATAACTAAATAACTAAATAACTAAATAACTAAATAACTAAATAACTAAATAACTAAATAACTAAATAACTAAATAACTAAATAACTAAATAACTAAATAACTAAATAACTAAATAACTAAATAACTAAATAACTAAATAACTAAATAACTAAATAACTAAATAACTAAATAACTAAATAACTAAATAACTAAATAACTAAATAACTAAATAACTAAATAACTAAATAACTAAATAACTAAATAACTAAATAACTAAATAACTAAATAACTAAATAACTAAATAACTAAATAACTAAATAACTAAATAACTAAATAACTAAATAACTAAATAACTAAATAACTAAATAACTAAATAACTAAATAACTAAATAACTAAATAACTAAATAACTAAATAACTAAATAACTAAATAACTAAATAACTAAATAACTAAATAACTAAATAACTAAATAACTAAATAACTAAATAACTAAATAACTAAATAACTAAATAACTAAATAACTAAATAACTAAATAACTAAATAACTAAATAACTAAATAACTAAATAACTAAATAACTAAATAACTAAATAACTAAATAACTAAATAACTAAATAACTAAATAACTAAATAACTAAATAACTAAATAACTAAATAACTAAATAACTAAATAACTAAATAACTAAATAACTAAATAACTAAATAACTAAATAACTAAATAACTAAATAACTAAATAACTAAATAACTAAATAACTAAATAACTAAATAACTAAATAACTAAATAACTAAATAACTAAATAACTAAATAACTAAATAACTAAATAACTAAATAACTAAATAACTAAATAACTAAATAACTAAATAACTAAATAACTAAATAACTAAATAACTAAATAACTAAATAACTAAATAACTAAATAACTAAATAACTAAATAACTAAATAACTAAATAACTAAATAACTAAATAACTAAATAACTAAATAACTAAATAACTAAATAACTAAATAACTAAATAACTAAATAACTAAATAACTAAATAACTAAATAACTAAATAACTAAATAACTAAATAACTAAATAACTAAATAACTAAATAACTAAATAACTAAATAACTAAATAACTAAATAACTAAATAACTAAATAACTAAATAACTAAATAACTAAATAACTAAATAACTAAATAACTAAATAACTAAATAACTAAATAACTAAATAACTAAATAACTAAATAACTAAATAACTAAATAACTAAATAACTAAATAACTAAATAACTAAATAACTAAATAACTAAATAACTAAATAACTAAATAACTAAATAACTAAATAACTAAATAACTAAATAACTAAATAACTAAATAACTAAATAACTAAATAACTAAATAACTAAATAACTAAATAACTAAATAACTAAATAACTAAATAACTAAATAACTAAATAACTAAATAACTAAATAACTAAATAACTAAATAACTAAATAACTAAATAACTAAATAACTAAATAACTAAATAACTAAATAACTAAATAACTAAATAACTAAATAACTAAATAACTAAATAACTAAATAACTAAATAACTAAATAACTAAATAACTAAATAACTAAATAACTAAATAACTAAATAACTAAATAACTAAATAACTAAATAACTAAATAACTAAATAACTAAATAACTAAATAACTAAATAACTAAATAACTAAATAACTAAATAACTAAATAACTAAATAACTAAATAACTAAATAACTAAATAACTAAATAACTAAATAACTAAATAACTAAATAACTAAATAACTAAATAACTAAATAACTAAATAACTAAATAACTAAATAACTAAATAACTAAATAACTAAATAACTAAATAACTAAATAACTAAATAACTAAATAACTAAATAACTAAATAACTAAATAACTAAATAACTAAATAACTAAATAACTAAATAACTAAATAACTAAATAACTAAATAACTAAATAACTAAATAACTAAATAACTAAATAACTAAATAACTAAATAACTAAATAACTAAATAACTAAATAACTAAATAACTAAATAACTAAATAACTAAATAACTAAATAACTAAATAACTAAATAACTAAATAACTAAATAACTAAATAACTAAATAACTAAATAACTAAATAACTAAATAACTAAATAACTAAATAACTAAATAACTAAATAACTAAATAACTAAATAACTAAATAACTAAATAACTAAATAACTAAATAACTAAATAACTAAATAACTAAATAACTAAATAACTAAATAACTAAATAACTAAATAACTAAATAACTAAATAACTAAATAACTAAATAACTAAATAACTAAATAACTAAATAACTAAATAACTAAATAACTAAATAACTAAATAACTAAATAACTAAATAACTAAATAACTAAATAACTAAATAACTAAATAACTAAATAACTAAATAACTAAATAACTAAATAACTAAATAACTAAATAACTAAATAACTAAATAACTAAATAACTAAATAACTAAATAACTAAATAACTAAATAACTAAATAACTAAATAACTAAATAACTAAATAACTAAATAACTAAATAACTAAATAACTAAATAACTAAATAACTAAATAACTAAATAACTAAATAACTAAATAACTAAATAACTAAATAACTAAATAACTAAATAACTAAATAACTAAATAACTAAATAACTAAATAACTAAATAACTAAATAACTAAATAACTAAATAACTAAATAACTAAATAACTAAATAACTAAATAACTAAATAACTAAATAACTAAATAACTAAATAACTAAATAACTAAATAACTAAATAACTAAATAACTAAATAACTAAATAACTAAATAACTAAATAACTAAATAACTAAATAACTAAATAACTAAATAACTAAATAACTAAATAACTAAATAACTAAATAACTAAATAACTAAATAACTAAATAACTAAATAACTAAATAACTAAATAACTAAATAACTAAATAACTAAATAACTAAATAACTAAATAACTAAATAACTAAATAACTAAATAACTAAATAACTAAATAACTAAATAACTAAATAACTAAATAACTAAATAACTAAATAACTAAATAACTAAATAACTAAATAACTAAATAACTAAATAACTAAATAACTAAATAACTAAATAACTAAATAACTAAATAACTAAATAACTAAATAACTAAATAACTAAATAACTAAATAACTAAATAACTAAATAACTAAATAACTAAATAACTAAATAACTAAATAACTAAATAACTAAATAACTAAATAACTAAATAACTAAATAACTAAATAACTAAATAACTAAATAACTAAATAACTAAATAACTAAATAACTAAATAACTAAATAACTAAATAACTAAATAACTAAATAACTAAATAACTAAATAACTAAATAACTAAATAACTAAATAACTAAATAACTAAATAACTAAATAACTAAATAACTAAATAACTAAATAACTAAATAACTAAATAACTAAATAACTAAATAACTAAATAACTAAATAACTAAATAACTAAATAACTAAATAACTAAATAACTAAATAACTAAATAACTAAATAACTAAATAACTAAATAACTAAATAACTAAATAACTAAATAACTAAATAACTAAATAACTAAATAACTAAATAACTAAATAACTAAATAACTAAATAACTAAATAACTAAATAACTAAATAACTAAATAACTAAATAACTAAATAACTAAATAACTAAATAACTAAATAACTAAATAACTAAATAACTAAATAACTAAATAACTAAATAACTAAATAACTAAATAACTAAATAACTAAATAACTAAATAACTAAATAACTAAATAACTAAATAACTAAATAACTAAATAACTAAATAACTAAATAACTAAATAACTAAATAACTAAATAACTAAATAACTAAATAACTAAATAACTAAATAACTAAATAACTAAATAACTAAATAACTAAATAACTAAATAACTAAATAACTAAATAACTAAATAACTAAATAACTAAATAACTAAATAACTAAATAACTAAATAACTAAATAACTAAATAACTAAATAACTAAATAACTAAATAACTAAATAACTAAATAACTAAATAACTAAATAACTAAATAACTAAATAACTAAATAACTAAATAACTAAATAACTAAATAACTAAATAACTAAATAACTAAATAACTAAATAACTAAATAACTAAATAACTAAATAACTAAATAACTAAATAACTAAATAACTAAATAACTAAATAACTAAATAACTAAATAACTAAATAACTAAATAACTAAATAACTAAATAACTAAATAACTAAATAACTAAATAACTAAATAACTAAATAACTAAATAACTAAATAACTAAATAACTAAATAACTAAATAACTAAATAACTAAATAACTAAATAACTAAATAACTAAATAACTAAATAACTAAATAACTAAATAACTAAATAACTAAATAACTAAATAACTAAATAACTAAATAACTAAATAACTAAATAACTAAATAACTAAATAACTAAATAACTAAATAACTAAATAACTAAATAACTAAATAACTAAATAACTAAATAACTAAATAACTAAATAACTAAATAACTAAATAACTAAATAACTAAATAACTAAATAACTAAATAACTAAATAACTAAATAACTAAATAACTAAATAACTAAATAACTAAATAACTAAATAACTAAATAACTAAATAACTAAATAACTAAATAACTAAATAACTAAATAACTAAATAACTAAATAACTAAATAACTAAATAACTAAATAACTAAATAACTAAATAACTAAATAACTAAATAACTAAATAACTAAATAACTAAATAACTAAATAACTAAATAACTAAATAACTAAATAACTAAATAACTAAATAACTAAATAACTAAATAACTAAATAACTAAATAACTAAATAACTAAATAACTAAATAACTAAATAACTAAATAACTAAATAACTAAATAACTAAATAACTAAATAACTAAATAACTAAATAACTAAATAACTAAATAACTAAATAACTAAATAACTAAATAACTAAATAACTAAATAACTAAATAACTAAATAACTAAATAACTAAATAACTAAATAACTAAATAACTAAATAACTAAATAACTAAATAACTAAATAACTAAATAACTAAATAACTAAATAACTAAATAACTAAATAACTAAATAACTAAATAACTAAATAACTAAATAACTAAATAACTAAATAACTAAATAACTAAATAACTAAATAACTAAATAACTAAATAACTAAATAACTAAATAACTAAATAACTAAATAACTAAATAACTAAATAACTAAATAACTAAATAACTAAATAACTAAATAACTAAATAACTAAATAACTAAATAACTAAATAACTAAATAACTAAATAACTAAATAACTAAATAACTAAATAACTAAATAACTAAATAACTAAATAACTAAATAACTAAATAACTAAATAACTAAATAACTAAATAACTAAATAACTAAATAACTAAATAACTAAATAACTAAATAACTAAATAACTAAATAACTAAATAACTAAATAACTAAATAACTAAATAACTAAATAACTAAATAACTAAATAACTAAATAACTAAATAACTAAATAACTAAATAACTAAATAACTAAATAACTAAATAACTAAATAACTAAATAACTAAATAACTAAATAACTAAATAACTAAATAACTAAATAACTAAATAACTAAATAACTAAATAACTAAATAACTAAATAACTAAATAACTAAATAACTAAATAACTAAATAACTAAATAACTAAATAACTAAATAACTAAATAACTAAATAACTAAATAACTAAATAACTAAATAACTAAATAACTAAATAACTAAATAACTAAATAACTAAATAACTAAATAACTAAATAACTAAATAACTAAATAACTAAATAACTAAATAACTAAATAACTAAATAACTAAATAACTAAATAACTAAATAACTAAATAACTAAATAACTAAATAACTAAATAACTAAATAACTAAATAACTAAATAACTAAATAACTAAATAACTAAATAACTAAATAACTAAATAACTAAATAACTAAATAACTAAATAACTAAATAACTAAATAACTAAATAACTAAATAACTAAATAACTAAATAACTAAATAACTAAATAACTAAATAACTAAATAACTAAATAACTAAATAACTAAATAACTAAATAACTAAATAACTAAATAACTAAATAACTAAATAACTAAATAACTAAATAACTAAATAACTAAATAACTAAATAACTAAATAACTAAATAACTAAATAACTAAATAACTAAATAACTAAATAACTAAATAACTAAATAACTAAATAACTAAATAACTAAATAACTAAATAACTAAATAACTAAATAACTAAATAACTAAATAACTAAATAACTAAATAACTAAATAACTAAATAACTAAATAACTAAATAACTAAATAACTAAATAACTAAATAACTAAATAACTAAATAACTAAATAACTAAATAACTAAATAACTAAATAACTAAATAACTAAATAACTAAATAACTAAATAACTAAATAACTAAATAACTAAATAACTAAATAACTAAATAACTAAATAACTAAATAACTAAATAACTAAATAACTAAATAACTAAATAACTAAATAACTAAATAACTAAATAACTAAATAACTAAATAACTAAATAACTAAATAACTAAATAACTAAATAACTAAATAACTAAATAACTAAATAACTAAATAACTAAATAACTAAATAACTAAATAACTAAATAACTAAATAACTAAATAACTAAATAACTAAATAACTAAATAACTAAATAACTAAATAACTAAATAACTAAATAACTAAATAACTAAATAACTAAATAACTAAATAACTAAATAACTAAATAACTAAATAACTAAATAACTAAATAACTAAATAACTAAATAACTAAATAACTAAATAACTAAATAACTAAATAACTAAATAACTAAATAACTAAATAACTAAATAACTAAATAACTAAATAACTAAATAACTAAATAACTAAATAACTAAATAACTAAATAACTAAATAACTAAATAACTAAATAACTAAATAACTAAATAACTAAATAACTAAATAACTAAATAACTAAATAACTAAATAACTAAATAACTAAATAACTAAATAACTAAATAACTAAATAACTAAATAACTAAATAACTAAATAACTAAATAACTAAATAACTAAATAACTAAATAACTAAATAACTAAATAACTAAATAACTAAATAACTAAATAACTAAATAACTAAATAACTAAATAACTAAATAACTAAATAACTAAATAACTAACTAAATAACATAACTAAATAACTAAATAACTAAAAACTAAATAACTAAATAACTAAATAACTAAATAACTAAATAACTAAATAACTAAATAACTAAATAACTAAATAACTAAATAACTAAATAACTAAATAACTAAATAACTAAATAACTAAATAACTAAATAACTAAATAACTAAATAACTAAATAACTAAATAACTAAATAACTAAATAACTAAATAACTAAATAACTAAATAACTAAATAACTAAATAACTAAATAACTAAATAACTAAATAACTAAATAACTAAATAACTAAATAACTAAATAACTAAATAACTAAATAACTAAATAACTAAATAACTAAATAACTAAATAACTAAATAACTAAATAACTAAATAACTAAATAACTAAATAACTAAAACTAAATAACTAAATAACTAAATAACTAAATAACTAAATAACTAAATAACTAAATAACTAAATAACTAAATAACTAAATAACTAATAACTAAATAACTAAATAACATAACTAATAACTAAATAACTAAAAATAACTAAATAACTAAATAACTAAATAACTAAATAACTAAATAACTAAATAACTAAATAACTAAATAACTAAATAACTAAATAACTAAATAACTAAATAACTAAATAACTAAATAACTAAATAACTAAATAACTAAATAACTAAATAACTAAAATAAATAAACAAACTAAATAACTAAATAACTAAATAACTAAATAACTAAATAACTAAATAACTAAATAACTAAATAACTAAATAACTAAATAACTAAACTAACTAAATAACTAAATAACTAAATAACTAAATAACTAAATAACTAAATAACTAAATAACTAAATAACTAAATAACTAAATAACTAAATAACTAAATAACAAATAACTAAATAACTAAATAACTAAATAACTAAATAACTAAATAACTAAATAACTAAATAACTAAATAACTAAATAACTAAATAACTAAATAACTAAATAACTAAATAACTAAATAACTAAATAACTAAATAACTAAATAACTAAATAACTAAATAACTAAATAACTAAATAACTAAATAACTAAATAACTAAATAACTAATAACTAAATAACTAAATAACTAAATAACTAAATAACTAAATAACTAATAACTAAATAACTAAATAACTAAATAACTAAATAACTAAATAACTAAATAACTAAATAACTAAATAACTAAATAACTAAATAACTAATAACTAAATAACTAAATAACTAAATAACTAAATAACTAAATAACTAAATAACTAAAACTAATAACTAAATAACTAAATAACTAAATAACTAAATAACTAAATAACTAAATAACTAAATAACTAAATAACTAAATAACTAAATAACTAAATAACTAAATAACTAAATAACTAAATAACTAAATAACTAAATAACTAAATAACTAAATAACTAAATAACTAAATAACTAAATAACTAAATAACTAAATAACTAAATAACTAAATAACTAAATAACTAAATAACTAAATAACTAAATAACTAAATAACTAAATAACTAAATAACTAAATAACTAAATAACTAAATAACTAAATAACTAAATAACTAAATAACTAAATAACTAAATAACTAAATAACTAAATAACTAAATAACTAAATAACTAAATAACTAAATAACTAAATAACTAAATAACTAAATAACTAAATAACTAAATAACTAAATAACTAAATAATAACTAAATAACTAAATAACTAAATAACTAAATAACTAAATAACTAAATAACTAAATAACTAAATAACTAAATAACTAAATAACTAAATAACTAAATAACTAAATAAACTAAATAACTAAATAACTAAATAACTAATAACTAAATAACTAAATAACTAAATAACTAAATAACTAAATAACTAAATAACTAAATAACTAAATAACTAAATAACTAAATAACTAAATAACTAAATAACTAAATAACTAAATAACTAAATAACTAAATAACTAAATAACTAAATAACTAAATAACTAAATAACTAAATAACTAAATAACTAAATAACTAAATAACTAAATAACTAAATAACTAAATAACTAAATAACTAAATAACTAAATAACTAAATAACTAAATAACTAAATAACTAAATAACTAAATAACTAAATAACTAAATAACTAAATAACTAAATAACTAAATAACTAAATAACTAAATAACTAAATAACTAAATAACTAAATAACTAAATAACTAAATAACTAAATAACTAAATAACTAAATAACTAAATAACTAAATAACTAAATAACTAAATAACTAAATAACTAAATAACTAAATAACTAAATAACTAAATAACTAAATAACTAAATAACTAAATAACTAAATAACTAAATAACTAAAAACTAAATAACTAAATAACTAAATAACTAAATAACTAAATAACTAAATAACTAAATAACTAAATAACTAAATAACTAAATAACTAAATAACTAATAACTAAATAACTAAATAACTAAATAACTAAATAACTAAATAACTAAATAACTAAATAACTAAATAACTAAATAACTAAATAACTAAATAACTAAATAACTAAATAACTAAATAACTAAATAACTAAATAACTAAATAACTAAATAACTAAATAACTAAATAACTAAATAACTAAATAACTAAATAACTAAATAACTAAATAACTAAATAACTAAATAACTAAATAACTAAATAACTAAATAACTAAATAACTAAATAACTAAATAACTAAATAACTAAATAACTAAATAACTAAATAACTAAATAACTAAATAACTAAATAAACTAAATAACTAAATAACTAAATAACTAAATAACTAAATAACTAAATAACTAAATAACTAAATAACTAAATAACTAAATAACTAAATAACTAAATAACTAAATAACTAAATAACTAAATAACTAAATAACTAAATAACTAAATAACTAAATAACTAAATAACTAAATAACTAAATAACTAAATAACTAAATAACTAAATAACTAAATAACTAAATAACTAAATAACTAAATAACTAAATAACTAAATAACTAAATAACTAAATAACTAAATAACTAAATAACTAAATAACTAAATAACTAAATAACTAAATAACTAAATAACTAAATAACTAAATAACTAAATAACTAAATAACTAAATAACTAAATAACTAAATAACTAAATACTAAATAACTACTAATAACTAAATAACTAAATAACTAAATAACTAAATAACTAAATAACTAAATAACTAAATAACTAAATAACTAAATAACTAAATAACTAAATAACTAAATAACTAAATAACTAAATAACTAAATAACTAAATAACTAAATAACTAAATAAACTAAATAACTAAATAACTAAATAACTAAATAACTAAATAACTAAATAACTAAATAACTAAATAACTAAATAACTAAATAACTAACTAATAACTAACTATAACTAAATAACTAAATAACTAAATAACTAAATAACTAAATAACTAAATAACAAATAACTAAATAACTAAATAACTAAATAACTAAATAACTAAATAACTAAATAACTAAATAACTAAATAACTAAATAACTAAATAACTAAATAACTAAATAACTAAATAACTAAATAACTAAATAACTAAATAACTAAATAACTAAATAACTAAATAACTAAATAACTAAATAACTAAATAACTAAAATAACTAAATAACTAAATAACTAAATAACTAAATAACTAAATAACTAAATAACTAAATAACTAAATAACTAAATAACTAAATAACTAAATAACTAAATAACTAAATAACTAAATAACTAAATAACTAAATAACTAAATAACTAAATAACTAAATAACTAAATAACTAAATAACTAAATAACTAAATAACTAAATAACTAAATAACTAAATAACTAAATAACTAAATAACTAAATAACTAAATAACTAAATAACTAATAACTAAATAACTAAATAACTAAATAACTAAATAACTAAATAACTAAATAACTAAATAACTAAATAACTAAATAACTAAATAACTAAATAACTAAATAACTAAATAACTAAATAACTAAATAACTAAATAACTAAATAACTAAATAACTAAATAACTAAATAACTAAATAACTAAATAACTAAATAACTAAATAAACTAAATAACTAAATAACTAAATAACTAAATAACTAAATAACTAAATAACTAAATAACTAAATAACTAAATAACTAAATAAAACTAAATAACTAAATAACTAAATAACTAAATAACTAAATAACTAAATAACTAAATAACTAAATAACTAAACTCAATCTCTAAATAACTAAATAACTAAATAACTAAATAACTAAATAACTAAATAACTAAATAACTAAATAACTAAATAACTAAATAACTAAATAACTAAATAACTAAATAACTAAATAACTAAATAACTAAATAACTAAATAACTAAATAACTAAATAACTAAATAACTAAATAACTAAATAACTAAATAACTAAATAACTAAATAACTAAATAACTAAATAACTAAATAACTAAATAACTAAATAACTAAATAACTAAATAACTAAATAACTAAATAACTAAATAACTAAATAACTAAATAACTAAATAACTAAATAACTAAATAACTAAATAACTAAATAACTAAATAACTAAATAACTAAATAACTAAATAACTAAATAACTAAATAACTAAATAACTAAATAACTAAATAACTAAATAACTAAATAACTAAATAACTAAATAACTAAATAACTAAATAACTAAATAACTAAATAACTAAATAACTAAATAACTAAATAACTAAATAACTAAATAACTAAATAACTAAATAACTAAATAACTAAATAACTAAATAACTAAATAACTAAATAACTAAATAACTAAATAACTAAATAACTAAATAACTAAATAACTAAATAACTAAATAACTAAATAACTAAATAACTAAATAACTAAATAACTAAATAACTAAATAACTAAATAACTAAATAACTAAATAACTAAATAACTAAATAACTAAATAACTAAATAACTAAATAACTAAATAACTAAATAACTAAATAACTAAATAACTAAATAACTAAATAACTAAATAACTAAATAACTAAATAACTAAATAACTAAATAACTAAATAACTAAATAACTAAATAACTAAATAACTAAATAACTAAATAACTAAATAACTAAATAACTAAATAACTAAATAACTAAATAACTAAATAACTAAATAACTAAATAACTAAATAACTAAATAACTAAATAACTAAATAACTAAATAACTAAATAACTAAATAACTAAATAACTAAATAACTAAATAACTAAATAACTAAATAACTAAATAACTAAATAACTAAATAACTAAATAACTAAATAACTAAATAACTAAATAACTAAATAACTAAATAACTAAATAACTAAATAACTAAATAACTAAATAACTAAATAACTAAATAACTAAATAACTAAATAACTAAATAACTAAATAACTAAATAACTAAATAACTAAATAACTAAATAACTAAATAACTAAATAACTAAATAACTAAATAACTAAATAACTAAATAACTAAATAACTAAATAACTAAATAACTAAATAACTAAATAACTAAATAACTAAATAACTAAATAACTAAATAACTAAATAACTAAATAACTAAATAACTAAATAACTAAATAACTAAATAACTAAATAACTAAATAACTAAATAACTAAATAACTAAATAACTAAATAACTAAATAACTAAATAACTAAATAACTAAATAACTAAATAACTAAATAACTAAATAACTAAATAACTAAATAACTAAATAACTAAATAACTAAATAACTAAATAACTAAATAACTAAATAACTAAATAACTAAATAACTAAATAACTTAACTAAATAACTAAATAACTAAATAACTAAATAACTAAATAACTAAATAACTAAATAACTAAATAACTAAATAACTAAAAAAATAACTAAAATAACTAAATAACTAAATAACTAAATAACTAAATAACTAAATAACTAAATAACTAAATAACTAAATAACTAAATAACTAAATAACTAAATAACTAAATAACTAAATACTAAATAACTAAATAACTAAATAACTAAATAACTAAATAACTAAATAACTAAATAACTAAATAACTAAAATAACTAAATAACTAAATAACTAAATAACTAAATAACTAAATAACTAATACTAAATAACTAAATAACTAAATAACTAAATAACTAAATAACTAATAACTAAATAACTAAATAACTAAATAACTAAATAACTAAATAACTAAAATAACTAAATAACAAAATAACTAAATAAACTAATAACTAAATAACTAAATAACTAAATAACTAAATAACTAAATAACTAAATAACTAAATAACTAAATAACTAAATAACTAAATAACTAAATAACTAAATAACTAAATAACTAAATAACTAAATAACTAAATAACTAAATACATAAATAACTAAATAACTAAATAACTAAATAACTAAATAACTAAATAACTAAATAACTAAATAACTAAATAACTAAATAACTAAATAACTAATAACTAAATAACTAAATAACTAAATAACTAAATAACTAAATAACTAAATAACTAAATAACTAAATAACTAAATAACTAAATAACTAAATAACTAAATAACTAAATAACTAAATAACTAAATAACTAAATAACTAAATAACTAAATAACTAAATTAATAAATAACTAAATAACTAAATAACTAAATAACTAAATAACTAAATAACTAAATAACTAAATAACTAAATAACTAAATAACTAAATAACTAAATAACTAAATAACTAAATAACTAAATAACTAAATAACTAAATAACTAAATAACTAAATAAACTAAATAACTAAATAACTAAATAACTAAATAACTAAATAACTAAATAACTAAATAACTAAATAACTAAATAACTAAATAACTAAATAACTAAATAACTAAATAACTAAATAACTAAATAACTAAATAACTAAATAACTAAATAACTAAATAACTAAATAACTAAATAACTAAATAACTAAATAACTAAATAACTAAATAACTAAATAACTAAATAACTAAATAACTAAATAACTAAATAACTAAATAACTAAATAACTAAATAACTAAATAACTAAATAACTAAATAACTAAATAACTAAATAACTAAATAACTAAATAACTAAATAACTAAATAACTAAATAACTAAATAACTAAATAACTAAATAACTAAATAACTAAATAACTAAATAACTAAAATAACTAAATAACTAAATAACTAAATAACTAAATAACTAAATAACTAAATAACTAATAACTAAATAACTAAATAACTAAATAACTAAATAACTAAATAACTAAATAACTAAATAACTAAATACTAAATAACTAAATAACTAAATAACTAAATAACTAAATAACTAAATAACTAAATAACTAAATAACTAAATAACTAAATAACTAAATAACTAAATAACTAAAATAACAAAATAACTAAATAACTAATAACAAATAACTAAAATAACTAAATAACTAAATAACTAAATAACTAAATAACTAATAACTAAATAACTAAATAACTAAATAACTAAATAACTAAATAACTAAATAACTAAATAACTAAATAACTAAATAACTAAATAACTAAATAACTAAATAACTAAATAACTAAATAACTAAATAACTAAATAACTAAATAACTAAATAACTAAATAACTAAATAACTAAATAACTAAATAACTAAATAATAAATAACTAAATAACTAAATAACTAAATAACTAAATAACTAAATAACTAAATAACTAAATAACTAAATAACTAAATAACTAAATAACTAAATAACTAAATAACTAAATAACTAAATAACTAAATAACTAAATAACTAAATAACTAAATAACTAAATAACTAAATAACTAAATAACTAAATAACTAAATAACTAAATAACTAAATAACTAAATAACTAAATAACTAAATAACTAAATAACTAAATAACTAAATAACTAAATAACTAAATAACTAAATAACTAAATAAACTAAATAACTAAATAACTAAATAACTAAATAACTAAATAACTAAATAACTAAATAACTAAATAACTAATAATAAATAACTAAATAACTAAATAACTGAATAACTAAATAACTAAATAACTAAATAACTAAATAACTAAATACTAAATAACTAAATAACTAAATAACTAAATAACTAAATAACTAAATAACTAAATAACAATAACTAAATAACTAAATAACTAAATAACTAAATAACTAAATAACTAAATAACTAAATAACTAAATAACTAAATAACTAAATAACTAAATAACTAAATAACTAAATAACTAAATAACTAAATAACTAAATAACTAAATAACTAAATAACTAAATAACTAAATAACTAAATAACTAAATAACTAAAAATACTAAAATAACTAAATAACTAAATAACTAAATAACTAAATAAACAAATAACTAAATAACTAAATAACTAATTAACTAAATAACTAAATAACTAAATAACTAAATAACTAAATAACTAAATAACTAAATAACTAAATAACTAAATAACTAAATAACAAATAACTAAATAACTAAATACTAATAAATAAATAAATAACTAAATAACTAAATAACTAAATAACTAAACTAACTAAACTAACTAAACTAACTAAACTAACTAAACTAACTAAACTAAAATAACTAAATAACTAAATAACTAAATAACTAAATAACTAAATAACTAAATAACTAAATAACTAAATAACTAAATAACTAAATAACTAAATAACTAAATAACTAAATAACTAAATAACTAAATAACTAAATAACTAAATAACTAAATAACTAAATAACTAAATAACTAAATAACTAAATAACTAATAACTAAATAACTAAATAACTAAATAACTAAATAACTAATACTAAATAACTAAATAACTAAATAACTAAATAACTAAATAACTAAATCTAAATAACTAAATAACTAAATAACTAAATAACTAAATAACTAAATAACTAAATAACTAAATAACTAAATAACTAAATAACTAAATAACTAAATAACTAAATAACTAAATAACTAAATAACTAAATAACTAAATAACTAAATAACTAAATAACTAAATAACTAAATAACTAAATAACTAAATAACTAAATAACTAAATAACTAAATAACTAAATAACTAAATAACTAAATAACTAAATAACTAAATAACTAAATAACTAAATAACTAAATAACTAAATAACTAAATAACTAAATAACTAAATAACTAAATAACTAAATAACTAAATAACTAAATAACTAAATAACTAAATAACTAAATAACTAAATAACTAAATAACTAAATAACTAAATAACTAAATAACTAAATAACTAAATAACTAAATAACTAAATAACTAAATAACTAAATAACTAAATAACTAAATAACTAAATAACTAAATAACTAAATAACTAAATAACTAAATAACTAAATAACTAAATAACTAAATAACTAAATAACTAAATAACTAAATAACTAAATAACTAAATAACTAAATAACTAAATAACTAAATAACTAAATAACTAAATAACTAAATAACTAAATAACTAAATAACTAAATAACTAAATAACTAAATAACTAAATAACTAAATAACTAAATAACTAAATAACTAAATAACTAAATAACTAAATAACTAAATAACTAAATAACTAAATAACTAAATAACTAAATAACTAAATAACTAAATAACTAAATAACTAAATAACTAAATAACTAAATAACTAAATAACTAAATAACTAAATAACTAAATAACTAAATAACTAAATAACTAAATAACTAAATAACTAAATAACTAAATAACTAAATAACTAAATAACTAAATAACTAAATAACTAAATAACTAAATAACTAAATAACTAAATAACTAAATAACTAAATAACTAAATAACTAAATAACTAAATAACTAAATAACTAAATAACTAAATAACTAAATAACTAAATAACTAAATAACTAAATAACTAAATAACTAAATAACTAAATAACTAAATAACTAAATAACTAAATAACTAAATAACTAAATAACTAAATAACTAAATAACTAAATAACTAAATAACTAAATAACTAAATAACTAAATAACTAAATAACTAAATAACTAAATAACTAAATAACTAAATAACTAAATAACTAAATAACTAAATAACTAAATAACTAAATAACTAAATAACTAAATAACTAAATAACTAAATAACTAAATAACTAAATAACTAAATAACTAAATAACTAAATAACTAAATAACTAAATAACTAAATAACTAAATAACTAAATAACTAAATAACTAAATAACTAAATAACTAAATAACTAAATAACTAAATAACTAAATAACTAAATAACTAAATAACTAAATAACTAAATAACTAAATAACTAAATAACTAAATAACTAAATAACTAAATAACTAAATAACTAAATAACTAAATAACTAAATAACTAAATAACTAAATAACTAAATAACTAAATAACTAAATAACTAAATAACTAAATAACTAAATAACTAAATAACTAAATAACTAAATAACTAAATAACTAAATAACTAAATAACTAAATAACTAAATAACTAAATAACTAAATAACTAAATAACTAAATAACTAAATAACTAAATAACTAAATAACTAAATAACTAAATAACTAAATAACTAAATAACTAAATAACTAAATAACTAAATAACTAAATAACTAAATAACTAAATAACTAAATAACTAAATAACTAAATAACTAAATAACTAAATAACTAAATAACTAAATAACTAAATAACTAAATAACTAAATAACTAAATAACTAAATAACTAAATAACTAAATAACTAAATAACTAAATAACTAAATAACTAAATAACTAAATAACTAAATAACTAAATAACTAAATAACTAAATAACTAAATAACTAAATAACTAAATAACTAAATAACTAAATAACTAAATAACTAAATAACTAAATAACTAAATAACTAAATAACTAAATAACTAAATAACTAAATAACTAAATAACTAAATAACTAAATAACTAAATAACTAAATAACTAAATAACTAAATAACTAAATAACTAAATAACTAAATAACTAAATAACTAAATAACTAAATAACTAAATAACTAAATAACTAAATAACTAAATAACTAAATAACTAAATAACTAAATAACTAAATAACTAAATAACTAAATAACTAAATAACTAAATAACTAAATAACTAAATAACTAAATAACTAAATAACTAAATAACTAAATAACTAAATAACTAAATAACTAAATAACTAAATAACTAAATAACTAAATAACTAAATAACTAAATAACTAAATAACTAAATAACTAAATAACTAAATAACTAAATAACTAAATAACTAAATAACTAAATAACTAAATAACTAAATAACTAAATAACTAAATAACTAAATAACTAAATAACTAAATAACTAAATAACTAAATAACTAAATAACTAAATAACTAAATAACTAAATAACTAAATAACTAAATAACTAAATAACTAAATAACTAAATAACTAAATAACTAAATAACTAAATAACTAAATAACTAAATAACTAAATAACTAAATAACTAAATAACTAAATAACTAAATAACTAAATAACTAAATAACTAAATAACTAAATAACTAAATAACTAAATAACTAAATAACTAAATAACTAAATAACTAAATAACTAAATAACTAAATAACTAAATAACTAAATAACTAAATAACTAAATAACTAAATAACTAAATAACTAAATAACTAAATAACTAAATAACTAAATAACTAAATAACTAAATAACTAAATAACTAAATAACTAAATAACTAAATAACTAAATAACTAAATAACTAAATAACTAAATAACTAAATAACTAAATAACTAAATAACTAAATAACTAAATAACTAAATAACTAAATAACTAAATAACTAAATAACTAAATAACTAAATAACTAAATAACTAAATAACTAAATAACTAAATAACTAAATAACTAAATAACTAAATAACTAAATAACTAAATAACTAAATAACTAAATAACTAAATAACTAAATAACTAAATAACTAAATAACTAAATAACTAAATAACTAAATAACTAAATAACTAAATAACTAAATAACTAAATAACTAAATAACTAAATAACTAAATAACTAAATAACTAAATAACTAAATAACTAAATAACTAAATAACTAAATAACTAAATAACTAAATAACTAAATAACTAAATAACTAAATAACTAAATAACTAAATAACTAAATAACTAAATAACTAAATAACTAAATAACTAAATAACTAAATAACTAAATAACTAAATAACTAAATAACTAAATAACTAAATAACTAAATAACTAAATAACTAAATAACTAAATAACTAAATAACTAAATAACTAAATAACTAAATAACTAAATAACTAAATAACTAAATAACTAAATAACTAAATAACTAAATAACTAAATAACTAAATAACTAAATAACTAAATAACTAAATAACTAAATAACTAAATAACTAAATAACTAAATAACTAAATAACTAAATAACTAAATAACTAAATAACTAAATAACTAAATAACTAAATAACTAAATAACTAAATAACTAAATAACTAAATAACTAAATAACTAAATAACTAAATAACTAAATAACTAAATAACTAAATAACTAAATAACTAAATAACTAAATAACTAAATAACTAAATAACTAAATAACTAAATAACTAAATAACTAAATAACTAAATAACTAAATAACTAAATAACTAAATAACTAAATAACTAAATAACTAAATAACTAAATAACTAAATAACTAAATAACTAAATAACTAAATAACTAAATAACTAAATAACTAAATAACTAAATAACTAAATAACTAAATAACTAAATAACTAAATAACTAAATAACTAAATAACTAAATAACTAAATAACTAAATAACTAAATAACTAAATAACTAAATAACTAAATAACTAAATAACTAAATAACTAAATAACTAAATAACTAAATAACTAAATAACTAAATAACTAAATAACTAAATAACTAAATAACTAAATAACTAAATAACTAAATAACTAAATAACTAAATAACTAAATAACTAAATAACTAAATAACTAAATAACTAAATAACTAAATAACTAAATAACTAAATAACTAAATAACTAAATAACTAAATAACTAAATAACTAAATAACTAAATAACTAAATAACTAAATAACTAAATAACTAAATAACTAAATAACTAAATAACTAAATAACTAAATAACTAAATAACTAAATAACTAAATAACTAAATAACTAAATAACTAAATAACTAAATAACTAAATAACTAAATAACTAAATAACTAAATAACTAAATAACTAAATAACTAAATAACTAAATAACTAAATAACTAAATAACTAAATAACTAAATAACTAAATAACTAAATAACTAAATAACTAAATAACTAAATAACTAAATAACTAAATAACTAAATAACTAAATAACTAAATAACTAAATAACTAAATAACTAAATAACTAAATAACTAAATAACTAAATAACTAAATAACTAAATAACTAAATAACTAAATAACTAAATAACTAAATAACTAAATAACTAAATAACTAAATAACTAAATAACTAAATAACTAAATAACTAAATAACTAAATAACTAAATAACTAAATAACTAAATAACTAAATAACTAAATAACTAAATAACTAAATAACTAAATAACTAAATAACTAAATAACTAAATAACTAAATAACTAAATAACTAAATAACTAAATAACTAAATAACTAAATAACTAAATAACTAAATAACTAAATAACTAAATAACTAAATAACTAAATAACTAAATAACTAAATAACTAAATAACTAAATAACTAAATAACTAAATAACTAAATAACTAAATAACTAAATAACTAAATAACTAAATAACTAAATAACTAAATAACTAAATAACTAAATAACTAAATAACTAAATAACTAAATAACTAAATAACTAAATAACTAAATAACTAAATAACTAAATAACTAAATAACTAAATAACTAAATAACTAAATAACTAAATAACTAAATAACTAAATAACTAAATAACTAAATAACTAAATAACTAAATAACTAAATAACTAAATAACTAAATAACTAAATAACTAAATAACTAAATAACTAAATAACTAAATAACTAAATAACTAAATAACTAAATAACTAAATAACTAAATAACTAAATAACTAAATAACTAAATAACTAAATAACTAAATAACTAAATAACTAAATAACTAAATAACTAAATAACTAAATAACTAAATAACTAAATAACTAAATAACTAAATAACTAAATAACTAAATAACTAAATAACTAAATAACTAAATAACTAAATAACTAAATAACTAAATAACTAAATAACTAAATAACTAAATAACTAAATAACTAAATAACTAAATAACTAAATAACTAAATAACTAAATAACTAAATAACTAAATAACTAAATAACTAAATAACTAAATAACTAAATAACTAAATAACTAAATAACTAAATAACTAAATAACTAAATAACTAAATAACTAAATAACTAAATAACTAAATAACTAAATAACTAAATAACTAAATAACTAAATAACTAAATAACTAAATAACTAAATAACTAAATAACTAAATAACTAAATAACTAAATAACTAAATAACTAAATAACTAAATAACTAAATAACTAAATAACTAAATAACTAAATAACTAAATAACTAAATAACTAAATAACTAAATAACTAAATAACTAAACTAAAAATAACTAAATAACTAAATAACTAAATAACTAAATAACTAAATAACTAAATAACTAAATAACTAAATAACTAAATAACTAAATAACTAAATAACTAAATAACTAAATAACTAAATAACTAAATAACTAAATAACTAAATAACTAAATAACTAAATAACTAAATACTAAATAACTAAATAACTAAATAACTATAAACTAAATAACTAAATAACTAAATAACTAAATAACTAAATAACTAAAGAACTAAATAACTAAATAACTAAATAACTAAATAACTAAATAACTAAATAACTAAATAACTAAATAACTAAATACTAAATAACTAAATAACTAATAACTAATAACTAAATAACTAAATAACTAAATAACTAAATAACTAAATAACTAAATAACTAAATAACTAAATAACTAAATAACTAAATAACTAAATAACTAAATAACTAAATAACTAAATAACTAAATAACTAAATAACTAAATAACTAAATAACTAAATAACTAAATAACTAAATAACTAAATAACTAAATAACTAAATAACTAAATAACTAAATAACTAATACTAAATAACTAAATAACTAATATAACTAAATAACTAAATAACTAAATAACTAAATAACTAAATAACTAAATAACTAAATAACTAAATAACTAAATAACTAAATAACTAAATAACTAAATAACTAAATAACTAAATAACTAAATAACTAAATAACTAAATAACTAAATAACTAAATAACTAAATAACTAAATAACTAAATAACTAAATAACTAAATAACTAAATAACTAAATAACTAAATAACTAAATAAATAAATAACTAAATAACTAAATACTAATAACTAAATAACTAAATAACTAAATAACTAAATAACTAAATAACTAAATAACTAAATAACTAAATAACTAAATAACTAAATAACTAAATAACTATATAACTAAATAACTAAATAACTAAATAACTAAATAACTAAATAACTAAATAACTAAATAACTAAATAACTTAATAACTAAATAAACTAAATAACTAAATAACTAAATAACTAAATAACTAAATAACTAAATAACTAAATAACTAAATAACTAAATAACTAAATAACTAAATAACTAAATAACTAAATAACTAAATAACTAAATAACTAAATAACTAAATAACTAAATAACTAAATAACTAAATAACTAAATAACTAAATAACTAAATAACTAAATAACTAAATAACTAAATAACTAAATAACTAAATAACTAAATAACTAAATAACTAAATAACTAAATAACTAAATAACTAAATAACTAAATAACTAAATAACTAAATAACTAAATAACTAAATAACTAAATAACTAAATAACTAAATAACTAAATAACTAAATAACTAAATAACTAAATAACTAAATAACTAAATAACTAAATAACTAAATAACTAAATAACTAAATAACTAAATAACTAAATAACTAAATAACTAAATAACTAAATAACTAAATAACTAAATAACTAAATAACTAAATAACTAAATAACTAAATAACTAAATAACTAAATAACTAAATAACTAAATAACTAAATAACTAAATAACTAAATAACTAAATAACTAAATAACTAAATAACTAAATAACTAAATAACTAAATAACTAAATAACTAAATAACTAAATAACTAAATAACTAAATAACTAAATAACTAAATAACTAAATAACTAAATAACTAAATAACTAAATAACTAAATAACTAAATAACTAAATAACTAAATAACTAAATAACTAAATAACTAAATAACTAAATAACTAAATAACTAAATAACTAAATAACTAAATAACTAAATAACTAAATAACTAAATAACTAAATAACTAAATAACTAAATAACTAAATAACTAAATAACTAAATAACTAAATAACTAAATAACTAAATAACTAAATAACTAAATAACTAAATAACTAAATAACTAAATAACTAAATAACTAAATAACTAAATAACTAAATAACTAAATAACTAAATAACTAAATAACTAAATAACTAAATAACTAAATAACTAAATAACTAAATAACTAAATAACTAAATAACTAAATAACTAAATAACTAAATAACTAAATAACTAAATAACTAAATAACTAAATAACTAAATAACTAAATAACTAAATAACTAAATAACTAAATAACTAAATAACTAAATAACTAAATAACTAAATAACTAAATAACTAAATAACTAAATAACTAAATAACTAAATAACTAAATAACTAAATAACTAAATAACTAAATAACTAAATAACTAAATAACTAAATAACTAAATAACTAAATAACTAAATAACTAAATAACTAAATAACTAAATAACTAAATAACTAAATAACTAAATAACTAAATAACTAAATAACTAAATAACTAAATAACTAAATAACTAAATAACTAAATAACTAAATAACTAAATAACTAAATAACTAAATAACTAAATAACTAAATAACTAAATAACTAAATAACTAAATAACTAAATAACTAAATAACTAAATAACTAAATAACTAAATAACTAAATAACTAAATAACTAAATAACTAAATAACTAAATAACTAAATAACTAAATAACTAAATAACTAAATAACTAAATAACTAAATAACTAAATAACTAAATAACTAAATAACTAAATAACTAAATAACTAAATAACTAAATAACTAAATAACTAAATAACTAAATAACTAAATAACTAAATAACTAAATAACTAAATAACTAAATAACTAAATAACTAAATAACTAAATAACTAAATAACTAAATAACTAAATAACTAAATAACTAAATAACTAAATAACTAAATAACTAAATAACTAAATAACTAAATAACTAAATAACTAAATAACTAAATAACTAAATAACTAAATAACTAAATAACTAAATAACTAAATAACTAAATAACTAAATAACTAAATAACTAAATAACTAAATAACTAAATAACTAAATAACTAAATAACTAAATAACTAAATAACTAAATAACTAAATAACTAAATAACTAAATAACTAAATAACTAAATAACTAAATAACTAAATAACTAAATAACTAAATAACTAAATAACTAAATAACTAAATAACTAAATAACTAAATAACTAAATAACTAAATAACTAAATAACTAAATAACTAAATAACTAAATAACTAAATAACTAAATAACTAAATAACTAAATAACTAAATAACTAAATAACTAAATAACTAAATAACTAAATAACTAAATAACTAAATAACTAAATAACTAAATAACTAAATAACTAAATAACTAAATAACTAAATAACTAAATAACTAAATAACTAAATAACTAAATAACTAAATAACTAAATAACTAAATAACTAAATAACTAAATAACTAAATAACTAAATAACTAAATAACTAAATAACTAAATAACTAAATAACTAAATAACTAAATAACTAAATAACTAAATAACTAAATAACTAAATAACTAAATAACTAAATAACTAAATAACTAAATAACTAAATAACTAAATAACTAAATAACTAAATAACTAAATAACTAAATAACTAAATAACTAAATAACTAAATAACTAAATAACTAAATAACTAAATAACTAAATAACTAAATAACTAAATAACTAAATAACTAAATAACTAAATAACTAAATAACTAAATAACTAAATAACTAAATAACTAAATAACTAAATAACTAAATAACTAAATAACTAAATAACTAAATAACTAAATAACTAAATAACTAAATAACTAAATAACTAAATACTAAATAACTAAAAAAAAACTAAATAACTAAATAACTAAATAACTAAATAACTAAATAACTAAATAACTAAATAACTAAATAACTAAATAACTAAATAACTAAATAACTAAACTAACTAAACTAACTAAACTAACTAAATAACTAAATAACTAAATAACTAAATAACTAAATAACTAAATAACTAAATAACTAAATAACTAAATAAACTAAATAACTAAATAACTAAATAACTAAATAACTAAATAACTAAATAACTAAATAACTAAATAACTAAATAACTAAATAACTAAATAACTAAATAACTAAATAAACTAAATAACTAAATAACTAAATAACTAAATAACTAAATAACTAAATAACTAAATAACTAAATAACTAAATAACTAAATAACTAAATAACTAAATAACTAAATAACTAAATAACTAAATAACTAAATAACTAAATAACTAAATAACTAAATAACTAAATAACTAAATAACTAAATAACTAAATAACTAAATAACTAAATAACTAAATAACTAAATAACTAAATAACTAAATAACTAAATAACTAAATAACTAAATAACTAAATAACTAAATAACTAAATAACTAAATAACTAAATAACTAAATAACTAAATAACTAATAACTAAATAACTAAATAACTAAATAACTAAATAACTAAATAACTAAAAATACTAAATAACTAAATAACTAAATAACTAAATAACTAAATAACTAAATAACTAAATAACTAAATAACTAAATAACTAAATAACTAAATAACTAAATAACTAATAACTAAATAACTAAAAACTAATAACTAAATAACTAAATAACTAAATAACTAATAACTAAATAACTAAATAAACTAAATAACTAAATAACTAAATAACTAAATAACTAAATAACTAAATAACTAAATAACTAAATAACTAAATAACTAAATAACTAAATAACTAAATAACTAAATAACTAAATAACTAAATAACTAAATAACTAAATAACTAAATAACTAAATAACTAAATAACTAAATAACTAAATAACTAAATACTAAATAACTAAATAACTAAATAACTAAATAACTAAATAACTAATTAACTAAATAACTAAATAACTAAATAACTAATACTAAATAACTAATAACTAATAACTAAATAACTAAATAAAAATAACTAAATAACTAAATAACTAAATACTAAATAACTAAATAACTAAATAACTAAATAACTAAATACTAAATAACTAAATAACTAAATAACTAAATAACTAAATAACTAAATAACTAAATAACTAAATACTAAATAACTAAATAACTAAATAACTAAATAAATAAATAACTAAATAACTAAATAACTAATAACTAAATAACTAAATAACTAAATAACTAAATAACTAAAATAACTAAATAACTAAATAACTAAATAACTAATAACTAAATAACTAAATAACTAAATAACTAAATAACTAAATAACTAAATAACTAAATAACTAAATAACTAAATAACTAAATAACTAAATAACTAAATAACTAAATAACTAAATAACTAAATAACTAAATAACTAAATAACTAAATACACTAAAATAACTAAATAACTAAATAACTAAATAACTAAATAACTAAATAACTAAATAACTAAATAACTAAATAACTAAATAACTAAATAACTAAATAACTAAATAACTAAATAACTAAATAACTAAATAACTAAATAACTAAATAACTAAATAACTAAATAACTAATAACTAAATAACTAATAACTAAATAACTAAAATAACTAAATAACTAAATAACTAAATAACTAAATAACTAAATAACTAAATAACTAAATAACTAAATAACTAAATAACTAAATAACTAAATAACTAAATAACTAAATAACTAAATAGAACTAAATAACTAAATAACTAAATAACTAAATAACTAAATAACTAAATAACTAAATAACTAAATAACTAAATAACTAAATAACTAAATAACTAAATAACTAAATAACTAAATAACTAAATAACTAAATAACTAAATAACTAAATAACTAAATAACTAAATAACTAAATAACTAAATAACTAAATAACTAAATAACTAACTAAATAACCTAAATAACTAAATAACTAAATAACTAAATAACTAAATAACTAAATAACTAAATAACTAAATAACTAAATAACTAAATAACTAAATAACTAAATAACTAAATAACTAAATAACTAAATAACTAAATAACTAAATAACTATACTAACTAAATAACTAAATAACTAAATAACTAAATAACTAAATAACTAAATAACTAAATAACTAAATAACTAAATAACTAAATAAACTAACTAACTAAATAACTAAATAACTAAATAACTAAATAACTAAATAACTAAATAACTATATAACTAAATAACTAAATAACTAAATAACTAAATAACTAAATAACTAAATAACTAAATAACTAAATAACTAAATAACTAAATAACTAAATAAACTAAATAACTAAATAACTAAATAACTAAATAACTAAATAACTAAATAACTAAATAACCTAAATAACTAAATAACTAAATAACTAAATAACTAAATAAACTAAATAACTAAATAACTAAATAACTAAATAACTAAATAACTAAAATAACTAAATAACTAAATAACTAAATAACTAAATAACTAAATAACTAAATAACTAAATAACTAAATAACTAAATAACTAAATAACTAAATAACTAAATAACTAAATAACTAAATAACCTAAATAACTAAATAACTAATAACTAAATAACTAAATAACTAAATAACTAAATAACTAAATAACTAAATAACTAAATAACTAAATAACTAAATAACTAAATAACTAAATAAACTAAATAACTAAATAACTAAATAACTAAATAACTAAATAACTAAATAACTAAATAACTAAATAACTAAATAACTAAATAACTAAATAACTAAATAACTAAATAACTAAATAACTAAATAACTAAATAACTAAATAAACTAAATAACTAAATAACTAAATAAAAATAAATAACTAAATAACTAAATAACTAAATAACTAAGTAAACTAAATAACTAAATAACTAAATAATAACTAATAAAACTAATAACTAAATAACTAAAGAAAACTAAATAACTAAATAACTAAATAACTAAATAACTAATAATAAATACTAAATAACTAAATAACTAAATAACTAAACAACTAAATAACTAAATAACTAAATAACTAAATAACTAAATAACTAAATAACTAAATAACTAAATAACTAAATAACTAAATAACTAAATAACTAAATAACTAAATAACTAAATAACTAAATAACTAAATAACTAAATAACTAAATAACTAAATAACTAAATAACTAAATAACTAAATAACTAAATAACTAAATAACTAAATAACTAAATAACTAAATAACTAAATAACTAAATAACTAAATAACTAAATAACTAAATAACTAAATAACTAAATAACTAAATAACTAAATAACTAAATAACTAAATAACTAAATAACTAAATAACTAAATAACTAAATAACTAAATAACTAAATAACTAAATAACTAAATAACTAAATAACTAAATAACTAAATAACTAAATAACTAAATAACTAAATAACTAAATAACTAAATAACTAAATAACTAAATAACTAAATAACTAAATAACTAAATAACTAAATAACTAAATAACTAAATAACTAAATAACTAAATAACTAAATAACTAAATAACTAAATAACTAAATAACTAAATAACTAAATAACTAAATAACTAAATAACTAAATAACTAAATAACTAAATAACTAAATAACTAAATAACTAAATAACTAAATAACTAAATAACTAAATAACTAAATAACTAAATAACTAAATAACTAAATAACTAAATAACTAAATAACTAAATAACTAAATAACTAAATAACTAAATAACTAAATAACTAAATAACTAAATAACTAAATAACTAAATAACTAAATAACTAAATAACTAAATAACTAAATAACTAAATAACTAAATAACTAAATAACTAAATAACTAAATAACTAAATAACTAAATAACTAAATAACTAAATAACTAAATAACTAAATAACTAAATAACTAAATAACTAAATAACTAAATAACTAAATAACTAAATAACTAAATAACTAAATAACTAAATAACTAAAAAACTAAATAACTAAATAACTAAATAACTAAATAACTAAATAACTAAATAACTAAATAACTAAATAACTAAATAACTAAATAACTAAATAACTAAATAACTAAATAACTAAATAACTAAATAACTAAATAACTAAATAACTAAATAACTACTAACTAACTAAATAACTACAATAACTAAATAACTAAATAACTAAATAACTAAATAACTAAATAACTAAATAACTAAATAACTAAATAACTAAATAACTAAATAACTAAATAACTAAATAACTAAATAACTAAATAACTAAATAACTAAATAACTAAATAACTAAATAACTAAATAACTAAATAACTAAATAACTAAATAACTAAATAACTAAATAACTAAATAACTAAATAACTAAATAACTAAATAACTAAATAACTAAATAACTAAATAACTAAATAACTAAATAACTAAATAACTAAATAACTAAATAACTAAATAACTAAATAACTAAATAACTAAATAACTAAATAACTAAATAACTAAATAACTAAATAACTAAATAACTAAATAACTAAATAACTAAATAACTAAATAACTAAATAACTAAATAACTAAATAACTAAATAACTAAATAACTAAATAACTAAATAACTAAATAACTAAATAACTAAATAACTAAATAACTAAATAACTAAATAACTAAATAACTAAATAACTAAATAACTAAATAACTAAATAACTAAATAACTAAATAACTAAATAACTAAATAACTAAATAACTAAATAACTAAATAACTAAATAACTAAATAACTAAATAACTAAATAACTAAATAACTAAATAACTAAATAACTAAATAACTAAATAACTAAATAACTAAATAACTAAATAACTAAATAACTAAATAACTAAATAACTAAATAACTAAATAACTAAATAACTAAATAACTAAATAACTAAATAACTAAATAACTAAATAACTAAATAACTAAATAACTAAATAACTAAATAACTAAATAACTAAATAACTAAATAACTAAATAACTAAATAACTAAATAACTAAATAACTAAATAACTAAATAACTAAATAACTAAATAACTAAATAACTAAATAACTAAATAACTAAATAACTAAATAACTAAATAACTAAATAACTAAATAACTAAATAACTAAATAACTAAATAACTAAATAACTAAATAACTAAATAACTAAATAACTAAATAACTAAATAACTAAATAACTAAATAACTAAATAACTAAATAACTAAATAACTAAATAACTAAATAACTAAATAACTAAATAACTAAATAACTAAATAACTAAATAACTAAATAACTAAATAACTAAATAACTAAATAACTAAATAACTAAATAACTAAATAACTAAATAACTAAATAACTAAATAACTAAATAACTAAATAACTAAATAACTAAATAACTAAATAACTAAATAACTAAATAACTAAATAACTAAATAACTAAATAACTAAATAACTAAATAACTAAATAACTAAATAACTAAATAACTAAATAACTAAATAACTAAATAACTAAATAACTAAATAACTAAATAACTAAATAACTAAATAACTAAATAACTAAATAACTAAATAACTAAATAACTAAATAACTAAATAACTAAATAACTAAATAACTAAATAACTAAATAACTAAATAACTAAATAACTAAATAACTAAATAACTAAATAACTAAATAACTAAATAACTAAATAACTAAATAACTAAATAACTAAATAACTAAATAACTAAATAACTAAATAACTAAATAACTAAATAACTAAATAACTAAATAACTAAATAACTAAATAACTAAATAACTAAATAACTAAATAACTAAATAACTAAATAACTAAATAACTAAATAACTAAATAACTAAATAACTAAATAACTAAATAACTAAATAACTAAATAACTAAATAACTAAATAACTAAATAACTAAATAACTAAATAACTAAATAACTAAATAACTAAATAACTAAATAACTAAATAACTAAATAACTAAATAACTAAATAACTAAATAACTAAATAACTAAATAACTAAATAACTAAATAACTAAATAACTAAATAACTAAATAACTAAATAACTAAATAACTAAATAACTAAATAACTAAATAACTAAATAACTAAATAACTAAATAACTAAATAACTAAATAACTAAATAACTAAATAACTAAATAACTAAATAACTAAATAACTAAATAACTAAATAACTAAATAACTAAATAACTAAATAACTAAATAACTAAATAACTAAATAACTAAATAACTAAATAACTAAATAACTAAATAACTAAATAACTAAATAACTAAATAACTAAATAACTAAATAACTAAATAACTAAATAACTAAATAACTAAATAACTAAATAACTAAATAACTAAATAACTAAATAACTAAATAACTAAATAACTAAATAACTAAATAACTAAATAACTAAATAACTAAATAACTAAATAACTAAATAACTAAATAACTAAATAACTAAATAACTAAATAACTAAATAACTAAATAACTAAATAACTAAATAACTAAATAACTAAATAACTAAATAACTAAATAACTAAATAACTAAATAACTAAATAACTAAATAACTAAATAACTAAATAACTAAATAACTAAATAACTAAATAACTAAATAACTAAATAACTAAATAACTAAATAACTAAATAACTAAATAACTAAATAACTAAATAACTAAATAACTAAATAACTAAATAACTAAATAACTAAATAACTAAATAACTAAATAACTAAATAACTAAATAACTAAATAACTAAATAACTAAATAACTAAATAACTAAATAACTAAATAACTAAATAACTAAATAACTAAATAACTAAATAACTAAATAACTAAATAACTAAATAACTAAATAACTAAATAACTAAATAACTAAATAACTAAATAACTAAATAACTAAATAACTAAATAACTAAATAACTAAATAACTAAATAACTAAATAACTAAATAACTAAATAACTAAATAACTAAATAACTAAATAACTAAATAACTAAATAACTAAATAACTAAATAACTAAATAACTAAATAACTAAATAACTAAATAACTAAATAACTAAATAACTAAATAACTAAATAACTAAATAACTAAATAACTAAATAACTAAATAACTAAATAACTAAATAACTAAATAACTAAATAACTAAATAACTAAATAACTAAATAACTAAATAACTAAATAACTAAATAACTAAATAACTAAATAACTAAATAACTAAATAACTAAATAACTAAATAACTAAATAACTAAATAACTAAATAACTAAATAACTAAATAACTAAATAACTAAATAACTAAATAACTAAATAACTAAATAACTAAATAACTAAATAACTAAATAACTAAATAACTAAATAACTAAATAACTAAATAACTAAATAACTAAATAACTAAATAACTAAATAACTAAATAACTAAATAACTAAATAACTAAATAACTAAATAACTAAATAACTAAATAACTAAATAACTAAATAACTAAATAACTAAATAACTAAATAACTAAATAACTAAATAACTAAATAACTAAATAACTAAATAACTAAATAACTAAATAACTAAATAACTAAATAACTAAATAACTAAATAACTAAATAACTAAATAACTAAATAACTAAATAACTAAATAACTAAATAACTAAATAACTAAATAACTAAATAACTAAATAACTAAATAACTAAATAACTAAATAACTAAATAACTAAATAACTAAATAACTAAATAACTAAATAACTAAATAACTAAATAACTAAATAACTAAATAACTAAATAACTAAATAACTAAATAACTAAATAACTAAATAACTAAATAACTAAATAACTAAATAACTAAATAACTAAATAACTAAATAACTAAATAACTAAATAACTAAATAACTAAATAACTAAATAACTAAATAACTAAATAACTAAATAACTAAATAACTAAATAACTAAATAACTAAATAACTAAATAACTAAATAACTAAATAACTAAATAACTAAATAACTAAATAACTAAATAACTAAATAACTAAATAACTAAATAACTAAATAACTAAATAACTAAATAACTAAATAACTAAATAACTAAATAACTAAATAACTAAATAACTAAATAACTAAATAACTAAATAACTAAATAACTAAATAACTAAATAACTAAATAACTAAATAACTAAATAACTAAATAACTAAATAACTAAATAACTAAATAACTAAATAACTAAATAACTAAATAACTAAATAACTAAATAACTAAATAACTAAATAACTAAATAACTAAATAACTAAATAACTAAATAACTAAATAACTAAATAACTAAATAACTAAATAACTAAATAACTAAATAACTAAATAACTAAATAACTAAATAACTAAATAACTAAATAACTAAATAACTAAATAACTAAATAACTAAATAACTAAATAACTAAATAACTAAATAACTAAATAACTAAATAACTAAATAACTAAATAACTAAATAACTAAATAACTAAATAACTAAATAACTAAATAACTAAATAACTAAATAACTAAATAACTAAATAACTAAATAACTAAATAACTAAATAACTAAATAACTAAATAACTAAATAACTAAATAACTAAATAACTAAATAACTAAATAACTAAATAACTAAATAACTAAATAACTAAATAACTAAATAACTAAATAACTAAATAACTAAATAACTAAATAACTAAATAACTAAATAACTAAATAACTAAATAACTAAATAACTAAATAACTAAATAACTAAATAACTAAATAACTAAATAACTAAATAACTAAATAACTAAATAACTAAATAACTAAATAACTAAATAACTAAATAACTAAATAACTAAATAACTAAATAACTAAATAACTAAATAACTAAATAACTAAATAACTAAATAACTAAATAACTAAATAACTAAATAACTAAATAACTAAATAACTAAATAACTAAATAACTAAATAACTAAATAACTAAATAACTAAATAACTAAATAACTAAATAACTAAATAACTAAATAACTAAATAACTAAATAACTAAATAACTAAATAACTAAATAACTAAATAACTAAATAACTAAATAACTAAATAACTAAATAACTAAATAACTAAATAACTAAATAACTAAATAACTAAATAACTAAATAACTAAATAACTAAATAACTAAATAACTAAATAACTAAATAACTAAATAACTAAATAACTAAATAACTAAATAACTAAATAACTAAATAACTAAATAACTAAATAACTAAATAACTAAATAACTAAATAACTAAATAACTAAATAACTAAATAACTAAATAACTAAATAACTAAATAACTAAATAACTAAATAACTAAATAACTAAATAACTAAATAACTAAATAACTAAATAACTAAATAACTAAATAACTAAATAACTAAATAACTAAATAACTAAATAACTAAATAACTAAATAACTAAATAACTAAATAACTAAATAACTAAATAACTAAATAACTAAATAACTAAATAACTAAATAACTAAATAACTAAATAACTAAATAACTAAATAACTAAATAACTAAATAACTAAATAACTAAATAACTAAATAACTAAATAACTAAATAACTAAATAACTAAATAACTAAATAACTAAATAACTAAATAACTAAATAACTAAATAACTAAATAACTAAATAACTAAATAACTAAATAACTAAATAACTAAATAACTAAATAACTAAATAACTAAATAACTAAATAACTAAATAACTAAATAACTAAATAACTAAATAACTAAATAACTAAATAACTAAATAACTAAATAACTAAATAACTAAATAACTAAATAACTAAATAACTAAATAACTAAATAACTAAATAACTAAATAACTAAATAACTAAATAACTAAATAACTAAATAACTAAATAACTAAATAACTAAATAACTAAATAACTAAATAACTAAATAACTAAATAACTAAATAACTAAATAACTAAATAACTAAATAACTAAATAACTAAATAACTAAATAACTAAATAACTAAATAACTAAATAACTAAATAACTAAATAACTAAATAACTAAATAACTAAATAACTAAATAACTAAATAACTAAATAACTAAATAACTAAATAACTAAATAACTAAATAACTAAATAACTAAATAACTAAATAACTAAATAACTAAATAACTAAATAACTAAATAACTAAATAACTAAATAACTAAATAACTAAATAACTAAATAACTAAATAACTAAATAACTAAATAACTAAATAACTAAATAACTAAATAACTAAATAACTAAATAACTAAATAACTAAATAACTAAATAACTAAATAACTAAATAACTAAATAACTAAATAACTAAATAACTAAATAACTAAATAACTAAATAACTAAATAACTAAATAACTAAATAACTAAATAACTAAATAACTAAATAACTAAATAACTAAATAACTAAATAACTAAATAACTAAATAACTAAATAACTAAATAACTAAATAACTAAATAACTAAATAACTAAATAACTAAATAACTAAATAACTAAATAACTAAATAACTAAATAACTAAATAACTAAATAACTAAATAACTAAATAACTAAATAACTAAATAACTAAATAACTAAATAACTAAATAACTAAATAACTAAATAACTAAATAACTAAATAACTAAATAACTAAATAACTAAATAACTAAATAACTAAATAACTAAATAACTAAATAACTAAATAACTAAATAACTAAATAACTAAATAACTAAATAACTAAATAACTAAATAACTAAATAACTAAATAACTAAATAACTAAATAACTAAATAACTAAATAACTAAATAACTAAATAACTAAATAACTAAATAACTAAATAACTAAATAACTAAATAACTAAATAACTAAATAACTAAATAACTAAATAACTAAATAACTAAATAACTAAATAAATAACTAAATAACTAAATAACTAAATAACTAAATAACTAAATAACTAAATAACTAAATAAAATAAATAACTAAATAACTAAATAACTAAATAACTAAATAACTAAATAAACTAAATAACTAAATAACTAAATAACTAAATAACTAAATAACTAAATAACTAAATAACTAAATAACTAAATAACTAAATAACTAAATAACTAAATAACTAAATAACTAAATAACTAAATAACTAAATAACTAAATAACTAAATAACTAAATAACTAAATAACTAAATAACTAAAAAACTAAATAACTAAATAACTAAAATAAACTAAATAACTAAATAACTAAATAACTAAATAACTAAATAACTAAATAACTAAATAACTAAATAACTAAATAACTAAATATAACTAAATAACTAAATAACTAAATAACTAAATAACTAAATAACTAAATAACTAAATAACTAAATAACTAATAAATACTAAATAACTAAATAACTAAATAACTAAATAACTAAATAACTAAATAACTAAATAACTAAATAACTAAATAACTAAATAACTAAATAACTAAATAACTAAATAACTAAATAACTAAATAACTAAATAACTAAATAACTAAATAACTAAATAACTAAATAACTAAATAACTAAATAACTAAATAACTAAATAACTAAATAACTAAATAACTAAATAACTAAATAACTAAATAACTAAATAACTAAATAACTAAATAATAAATAACTAAATAACTAAATAACTAAATAACTAAATAACTAAATAACTAAATAACTAAATACTAAATAACTAAATAACTAAATAACTAAATAACTAAACTAAAATAACTAAATAACTAAATAACTAAATAACTAAATAACTAAATAACTAAATAACTAAATAACTAACTAAACTAACTAAACTAACTAAACTAACTAAACTAACTAAACTAACTAAACTAACTAAACTAACTAAACTAACTAAACTAACTAAATAACTAAATAACTAAATAACTAAATAACTAAATAACTAAAATAACTAAATAACTAAATAACTAAATAACTAAATAACTAAATAACTAAATAACTAAATAACTAAATAACTAAATAACTAAATAACTAAATAACTAAATAACTAATAACTAAATAACTAAATAACTAAATAACTAAATAACTAAATAACTAAATAACTAAATAACTAAATAACTAAATAACTAATAAACTAAATAACTAAATAACTAAATAACTAAATAACTAAATAACTAAATAACTAAATAACTAAATAACTAAATAACTAAATAACTAAATAACTAAATAACTAAATAACTAAATAACTAAATAACTAAATAACTAAATAACTAAATAACTAAATAACTAAATAACTAAATAACTAAATAACTAATAACTAAATAACTAAATAACTAAATAACTAAATAACTAAATAACTAAATAACTAAATAACTAAATAACTAAATAACTAAATAACTAAATAACTAAATAACTAAATAACTAAATAACTAAATAACTAAATAACTAAATAACTAAATAACTAAATAACTAAATAACTAAATAACTAAATAACTAAATAACTAAATAACTAAATAACTAAATAACTAAATAACTAAATAACTAAATAACTAAATAACTAAATAACTAAATAACTAAATAACTAAATAACTAAATAACTAAATAACTAAATAACTAAATAACTAAATAACTAAATAAACTAAATAACTAAATAACTAAACTAACTAAATAACTAAATAACTAAATAACTAAATAACTAAATAACTAAATAACTAAATAAACTAAATACTAAATAACTAAATAACTAAATAACTAAATAACTAAATAACTAAATAACTAAATAACTAAATAACTAAATAACTAAATAACTAAATAACTAAATAACTAAATAACTAAATAACTAAATAACTAAATAACTAAATAACTAAATAACTAAATAACTAAATAACTAAATAACTAAATAACTAAATAACTAAATAACTAAATAACTAAATAACTAAATAACTAAATAACTAAATAACTAAATAACTAAAATAACTAAATAACTAAATAACTAAATAACTAAATAACTAAATAACTAAATAACTAAATAACTAAATAACTAAATAACTAAATAACTAAATAAAACTAAATAACTAAATAACTAAATAACTAAATAACTAAATAACTAAATAACTAAATAACTAAATAACTAAATAACTAAATAACTAAATAACTAAATAACTAAATAACTAAATAACTAAATAACTAAATAACTAAATAACTAAATAACTAAATAACTAAATAACTAAATACTAAATAACTAAATAACTAAATAACTAAATAACTAAATAACTAAATAACTAAATAACTAAATAACTAAATAACTAATAACTAAATAACTAAATAACTAAATAACTAAATAACTAAATAACTAAATAACTAAATAACTAAATAACTAAATAACTAATAACTAAATAACTAAATAACTAAAAACTAAATAACTAAATAACTAAATAACTAAATAACTAAATAACTAAATAACTAAATAACTAAATAACTAAATAACTAAATAACTAAAAACTAAATAACTAAATAACTAAATAACTAAATAACTAAATAACTAAATAACTAAATAACTAAATAACTAAATAACTAAATAAACTAAATAACTAAATAACTAAATAACTAAATAACTAAATAACTAAATAACTAAAAACTAATAACTAAATAACTAAATAACTAAATAACTAAATAACTAAATAACTAAATAACTAATAATAACTAAATAACTAAATAACTAAATAACTAATAACTAAATAACTAAATAACTAAATAACTAAATAACTAAATAACTAAATAACTAAATAACTAAATAACTAAATAACTAAATAACTAAATAACTAAATAACTAAATAACTAAATAACTAAATAACTAAATAACTAAATAACTAATAACTAAATAACTAAATAACTAAATAAACCAAATAACTAAATAACTAAATAACTAAATAACTAAATAACTAAATAACTAATAACTAAATAACTAAATAACTAAATAACTAAATAACTAAATAACTAAATAACTAAATAACTAAATAAACTAAATAACTAAATAAATAATAAATAACTAAATAACTAAATAACTAAATAACTAAATAACTAAATAACTAAATAACTAAATAACTAAATAACTAAATAACTAAATAACTAAATAACTAAATACCTAAATAACTAAATAACTAAATAACTAAATAACTAAATAACTAAATAACTAAATAACTAAATAACTAAATAACTAAATAACTAAATAACTAAATAACTAAATAACTAAATAACTAAATAACTAAATAACTAAATAACTAAATAACTAAAATAACTAAATAACTAAATAACTAAATAACTAAATAACTAAATAACTAAATAACTAAATAACTAAATAACTAAATAACTAAATAACTAAATAACTAAATAACTAAATAACTAAATAACTAAATAACTAAATAACTAAATAACTAAATAACTAAATAACTAAATAACTAAATAACTAAATAACTAAATAACTAAATAACTAAATAACAAAATAACTAAATAACTAAATAACTAAATAACTAAATAACTAAACTAACTAAATAACTAAATAACTAAACTAACTAAATAAATAACTAAATAACTAAATAACTAAACTAACTAAACTAAATAACTAAATAACTAAATAACTAAATAACTAAATAACTAAATAACTAAATAACTAAATAACTAAATAACTAAATAACTAAATAACTACAAATAACTAAATAACTAAATAACTAAATAACTAAATAACTAAATAACTAAATAACTAAATAACTAAATAACTAAATAACTAAATAACTAAATAACTAAATAACTAAATAACTAAATAACTAAATAACTAAATAACTAAATAACTAAATAACTAAATAACTAAATAACTAACTAAATAACTAAATAACTAAACTAACTAAATAACTAAATAACTAAATAACTAAATAACTAAATAACTAAATAACTAAATAACTAAATAACTAAATAACTAAATAACTAAATAACTAAATAACTAAATAACTAAATAACTAAATAACTAAATAACTAAATAACTAAATAACTAAATAACTAAATAACTAAATAACTAAATAACTAAATAACTAAATAACTAAATAACTAAATAACTAAATAACTAAATAACTAAATAACTAAATAACTAAATAACTAAATAACTAAATAACTAAATAACTAAATAACTAAATAACTAAATAACTAAATAACTAAATAACTAAATAACTAAATAACTAAATAACTAAATAACTAAATAACTAAATAACTAAATAACTAAATAACTAAATAACTAAAACTAAATAACTAAATAACTAAATAACTAAATAACTAAATAACTAAATAACTAAATAACTAAATAACTAAATAACTAAATAACTAAATAACTAAATAACTAAATAACTAAATAACTAAATAACTAAATAACTAAATAACTAAATAACTAAATAACTAAATAACTAAATAACTAAATAACTAAATAACTAAATAACTAAATAACTAAATAACTAAATAACTAAATAACTAAATAACTAAATAACTAAATAACTAAATAACTAAATAACTAAATAACTAAATAACTAAATAACTAAATAACTAAATAACTAAATAACTAAATAACTAAATAACTAAATAACTAAATAACTAAATAACTAAATAACTAAATAACTAAATAACTAAATAACTAAATAACTAAATAACTAAATAACTAAATAACTAAATAACTAAATAACTAAATAACTAAATAACTAAATAACTAAATAACTAAATAACTAAATAACTAAATAACTAAATAACTAAATAACTAAATAACTAAATAACTAAATAACTAAATAACTAAATAACTAAATAACTAAATAACTAAATAACTAAATAACTAAATAACTAAATAACTAAATAACTAAATAACTAAATAACTAAATAACTAAATAACTAAATAACTAAATAACTAAATAACTAAATAACTAAATAACTAAATAACTAAATAACTAAATAACTAAATAACTAATAATAACTAAATAACTAAATAACTAAATAACTAAATAACTAAATAACTAAATAACTAAATAACAAAACTAAATAACTAAATAACTAAATAACTAAATAACTAAATAACTAAATAACTAAATAACTAAATAACTAAATAACTAAATAACTAAATAACTAAATAACTAAATAACTAAATAACTAAATAACTAAATAACTAAATAACTAAATAACTAAATAACTAAATAACTAAATAACTAAATAACTAAATAACTAAATAACTAAATAACTAAATAACTAAATAACTAAATAACTAAATAACTAAATAACTAAATAACTAAATAACTAAATAACTAAATAACTAAATAACTAAATAACTAAATAACTAAATAACTAAATAACTAAATAACTAAATAACTAAATAACTAAATAACTAAATAACTAAATAACTAAATAACTAAATAACTAAATAACTAAATAACTAAATAACTAAATAACTAAATAACTAAATAACTAAATAACTAAATAACTAAATAACTAAATAACTAAATAACTAAATAACTAAATAACTAAATAACTAAATAACTAAATAACTAAATAACTAAATAACTAAATAACTAAATAACTAAATAACTAAATAACTAAATAACTAAATAACTAAATAACTAAATAACTAAATAACTAAATAACTAAATAACTAAATAACTAAATAACTAAATAACTAAATAACTAAATAACTAAATAACTAAATAACTAAATAACTAAATAACTAAATAACTAAATAACTAAATAACTAAATAACTAAATAACTAAATAACTAAATAACTAAATAACTAAATAACTAAATAACTAAATAACTAAATAACTAAATAACTAAATAACTAAATAACTAAATAACTAAATAACTAAATAACTAAATAACTAAATAACTAAATAACTAAATAACTAAATAACTAAATAACTAAATAACTAAATAACTAAATAACTAAATAACTAAATAACTAAATAACTAAATAACTAAATAACTAAATAACTAAATAACTAAATAACTAAATAACTAAATAACTAAATAACTAAATAACTAAATAACTAAATAACTAAATAACTAAATAACTAAATAACTAAATAACTAAATAACTAAATAACTAAATAACTAAATAACTAAATAACTAAATAACTAAATAACTAAATAACTAAATAACTAAATAACTAAATAACTAAATAACTAAATAACTAAATAACTAAATAACTAAATAACTAAATAACTAAATAACTAAATAACTAAATAACTAAATAACTAAATAACTAAATAACTAAATAACTAAATAACTAAATAACTAAATAACTAAATAACTAAATAACTAAATAACTAAATAACTAAATAACTAAATAACTAAATAACTAAATAACTAAATAACTAAATAACTAAATAACTAAATAACTAAATAACTAAATAACTAAATAACTAAATAACTAAATAACTAAATAACTAAATAACTAAATAACTAAATAACTAAATAACTAAATAACTAAATAACTAAATAACTAAATAACTAAATAACTAAATAACTAAATAACTAAATAACTAAATAACTAAATAACTAAATAACTAAATAACTAAATAACTAAATAACTAAATAACTAAATAACTAAATAACTAAATAACTAAATAACTAAATAACTAAATAACTAAATAACTAAATAACTAAATAACTAAATAACTAAATAACTAAATAACTAAATAACTAAATAACTAAATAACTAAATAACTAAATAACTAAATAACTAAATAACTAAATAACTAAATAACTAAATAACTAAATAACTAAATAACTAAATAACTAAATAACTAAATAACTAAATAACTAAATAACTAAATAACTAAATAACTAAATAACTAAATAACTAAATAACTAAATAACTAAATAACTAAATAACTAAATAACTAAATAACTAAATAACTAAATAACTAAATAACTAAATAACTAAATAACTAAATAACTAAATAACTAAATAACTAAATAACTAAATAACTAAATAACTAAATAACTAAATAACTAAATAACTAAATAACTAAATAACTAAATAACTAAATAACTAAATAACTAAATAACTAAATAACTAAATAACTAAATAACTAAATAACTAAATAACTAAATAACTAAATAACTAAATAACTAAATAACTAAATAACTAAATAACTAAATAACTAAATAACTAAATAACTAAATAACTAAATAACTAAATAACTAAATAACTAAATAACTAAATAACTAAATAACTAAATAACTAAATAACTAAATAACTAAATAACTAAATAACTAAATAACTAAATAACTAAATAACTAAATAACTAAATAACTAAATAACTAAATAACTAAATAACTAAATAACTAAATAACTAAATAACTAAATAACTAAATAACTAAATAACTAAATAACTAAATAACTAAATAACTAAATAACTAAATAACTAAATAACTAAATAACTAAATAACTAAATAACTAAATAACTAAATAACTAAATAACTAAATAACTAAATAACTAAATAACTAAATAACTAAATAACTAAATAACTAAATAACTAAATAACTAAATAACTAAATAACTAAATAACTAAATAACTAAATAACTAAATAACTAAATAACTAAATAACTAAATAACTAAATAACTAAATAACTAAATAACTAAATAACTAAATAACTAAATAACTAAATAACTAAATAACTAAATAACTAAATAACTAAATAACTAAATAACTAAATAACTAAATAACTAAATAACTAAATAACTAAATAACTAAATAACTAAATAACTAAATAACTAAATAACTAAATAACTAAATAACTAAATAACTAAATAACTAAATAACTAAATAACTAAATAACTAAATAACTAAATAACTAAATAACTAAATAACTAAATAACTAAATAACTAAATAACTAAATAACTAAATAACTAAATAACTAAATAACTAAATAACTAAATAACTAAATAACTAAATAACTAAATAACTAAATAACTAAATAACTAAATAACTAAATAACTAAATAACTAAATAACTAAATAACTAAATAACTAAATAACTAAATAACTAAATAACTAAATAACTAAATAACTAAATAACTAAATAACTAAATAACTAAATAACTAAATAACTAAATAACTAAATAACTAAATAACTAAATAACTAAATAACTAAATAACTAAATAACTAAATAACTAAATAACTAAATAACTAAATAACTAAATAACTAAATAACTAAATAACTAAATAACTAAATAACTAAATAACTAAATAACTAAATAACTAAATAACTAAATAACTAAATAACTAAATAACTAAATAACTAAATAACTAAATAACTAAATAACTAAATAACTAAATAACTAAATAACTAAATAACTAAATAACTAAATAACTAAATAACTAAATAACTAAATAACTAAATAACTAAATAACTAAATAACTAAATAACTAAATAACTAAATAACTAAATAACTAAATAACTAAATAACTAAATAACTAAATAACTAAATAACTAAATAACTAAATAACTAAATAACTAAATAACTAAATAACTAAATAACTAAATAACTAAATAACTAAATAACTAAATAACTAAATAACTAAATAACTAAATAACTAAATAACTAAATAACTAAATAACTAAATAACTAAATAACTAAATAACTAAATAACTAAATAACTAAATAACTAAATAACTAAATAACTAAATAACTAAATAACTAAATAACTAAATAACTAAATAACTAAATAACTAAATAACTAAATAACTAAATAACTAAATAACTAAATAACTAAATAACTAAATAACTAAATAACTAAATAACTAAATAACTAAATAACTAAATAACTAAATAACTAAATAACTAAATAACTAAATAACTAAATAACTAAATAACTAAATAACTAAATAACTAAATAACTAAATAACTAAATAACTAAATAACTAAATAACTAAATAACTAAATAACTAAATAACTAAATAACTAAATAACTAAATAACTAAATAACTAAATAACTAAATAACTAAATAACTAAATAACTAAATAACTAAATAACTAAATAACTAAATAACTAAATAACTAAATAACTAAATAACTAAATAACTAAATAACTAAATAACTAAATAACTAAATAACTAAATAACTAAATAACTAAATAACTAAATAACTAAATAACTAAATAACTAAATAACTAAATAACTAAATAACTAAATAACTAAATAACTAAATAACTAAATAACTAAATAACTAAATAACTAAATAACTAAATAACTAAATAACTAAATAACTAAATAACTAAATAACTAAATAACTAAATAACTAAATAACTAAATAACTAAATAACTAAATAACTAAATAACTAAATAACTAAATAACTAAATAACTAAATAACTAAATAACTAAATAACTAAATAACTAAATAACTAAATAACTAAATAACTAAATAACTAAATAACTAAATAACTAAATAACTAAATAACTAAATAACTAAATAACTAAATAACTAAATAACTAAATAACTAAATAACTAAATAACTAAATAACTAAATAACTAAATAACTAAATAACTAAATAACTAAATAACTAAATAACTAAATAACTAAATAACTAAATAACTAAATAACTAAATAACTAAATAACTAAATAACTAAATAACTAAATAACTAAATAACTAAATAACTAAATAACTAAATAACTAAATAACTAAATAACTAAATAACTAAATAACTAAATAACTAAATAACTAAATAACTAAATAACTAAATAACTAAATAACTAAATAACTAAATAACTAAATAACTAAATAACTAAATAACTAAATAACTAAATAACTAAATAACTAAATAACTAAATAACTAAATAACTAAATAACTAAATAACTAAATAACTAAATAACTAAATAACTAAATAACTAAATAACTAAATAACTAAATAACTAAATAACTAAATAACTAAATAACTAAATAACTAAATAACTAAATAACTAAATAACTAAATAACTAAATAACTAAATAACTAAATAACTAAATAACTAAATAACTAAATAACTAAATAACTAAATAACTAAATAACTAAATAACTAAATAACTAAATAACTAAATAACTAAATAACTAAATAACTAAATAACTAAATAACTAAATAACTAAATAACTAAATAACTAAATAACTAAATAACTAAATAACTAAATAACTAAATAACTAAATAACTAAATAACTAAATAACTAAATAACTAAATAACTAAATAACTAAATAACTAAATAACTAAATAACTAAATAACTAAATAACTAAATAACTAAATAACTAAATAACTAAATAACTAAATAACTAAATAACTAAATAACTAAATAACTAAATAACTAAATAACTAAATAACTAAATAACTAAATAACTAAATAACTAAATAACTAAATAACTAAATAACTAAATAACTAAATAACTAAATAACTAAATAACTAAATAACTAAATAACTAAATAACTAAATAACTAAATAACTAAATAACTAAATAACTAAATAACTAAATAACTAAATAACTAAATAACTAAATAACTAAATAACTAAATAACTAAATAACTAAATAACTAAATAACTAAATAACTAAATAACTAAATAACTAAATAACTAAATAACTAAATAACTAAATAACTAAATAACTAAATAACTAAATAACTAAATAACTAAATAACTAAATAACTAAATAACTAAATAACTAAATAACTAAATAACTAAATAACTAAATAACTAAATAACTAAATAACTAAATAACTAAATAACTAAATAACTAAATAACTAAATAACTAAATAACTAAATAACTAAATAACTAAATAACTAAATAACTAAATAACTAAATAACTAAATAACTAAATAACTAAATAACTAAATAACTAAATAACTAAATAACTAAATAACTAAATAACTAAATAACTAAATAACTAAATAACTAAATAACTAAATAACTAAATAACTAAATAACTAAATAACTAAATAACTAAATAACTAAATAACTAAATAACTAAATAACTAAATAACTAAATAACTAAATAACTAAATAACTAAATAACTAAATAACTAAATAACTAAATAACTAAATAACTAAATAACTAAATAACTAAATAACTAAATAACTAAATAACTAAATAACTAAATAACTAAATAACTAAATAACTAAATAACTAAATAACTAAATAACTAAATAACTAAATAACTAAATAACTAAATAACTAAATAACTAAATAACTAAATAACTAAATAACTAAATAACTAAATAACTAAATAACTAAATAACTAAATAACTAAATAACTAAATAACTAAATAACTAAATAACTAAATAACTAAATAACTAAATAACTAAATAACTAAATAACTAAATAACTAAATAACTAAATAACTAAATAACTAAATAACTAAATAACTAAATAACTAAATAACTAAATAACTAAATAACTAAATAACTAAATAACTAAATAACTAAATAACTAAATAACTAAATAACTAAATAACTAAATAACTAAATAACTAAATAACTAAATAACTAAATAACTAAATAACTAAATAACTAAATAACTAAATAACTAAATAACTAAATAACTAAATAACTAAATAACTAAATAACTAAATAACTAAATAACTAAATAACTAAATAACTAAATAACTAAATAACTAAATAACTAAATAACTAAATAACTAAATAACTAAATAACTAAATAACTAAATAACTAAATAACTAAATAACTAAATAACTAAATAACTAAATAACTAAATAACTAAATAACTAAATAACTAAATAACTAAATAACTAAATAACTAAATAACTAAATAACTAAATAACTAAATAACTAAATAACTAAATAACTAAATAACTAAATAACTAAATAACTAAATAACTAAATAACTAAATAACTAAATAACTAAATAACTAAATAACTAAATAACTAAATAACTAAATAACTAAATAACTAAATAACTAAATAACTAAATAACTAAAAATAACTAAATAACTAACTAAAATAACTAAATAACTAAAAATTAACTAAATAACTAAATAACTAAATAACTAAATAACTAAATAACTAAATAACTAAATAACTAAATAACTAAATAACTAAATAACTAAATAACTAAATAACTAAATAACTAAATAACTAAATAACTAAATAACTAAATAACTAAATAACTAAATAACTAAATAACTAAATAACTAAATAACTAAATAACTAAATAACTAAATAACTAAATAACTAAATAACTAAATAACTAAATAACTAAATAACTAAATAACTAAATAACTAAATAACTAAATAACTAAATAACTAAATAACTAAATAACTAAATAACTAAATAACTAAATAACTAAATAACTAAATAACTAAATAACTAAATAACTAAATAACTAAATACTAAATAACTAAATAACTAAATAATAAATAACTAAATAACTAAATAACTAAATAACTAAATAACTAAATAACTAAATAACTAAATAACTAAATAACTAAATAACTAAATAACTAAATAACTAAATAACTAAATAACTAAATAACTAAATAACTAAATAACTAAATAACTAAATAACTAAATAACTAAATAACTAAATAACTAAATAACTAAATAACTAAATAACTAAATAACTAAATAACTAAATAATAAATAACTAAATAACTAAATAACTAAATAACTAAATAACTAAATAACTAAATAACTAAATAACTAAATAACTAAATAACTAAATAACTAAATAACTAAATAACTAAATAACTAAATAACTAAATAACTAAATAACTAAATAACTAAATAACTAAATAACTAAATAACTAAATAACTAAATAACTAAATAACTAAATAACTAAATAACTAAATAACTAAATAACTAAAATAACTAAATAACTAAATAACTAAATAACTAATAACTAAATAACTAAATAACTAAATAACTAAATAACTAAATAACTAAATAACTAAATAACTAATAACCCAAATAACTAAATAACTAAATAAACTAATAACTAAATAACTAAATAACTAAATAACTAAATAACTAAATAACTAAATAACTAAATAACTAAATAACTAAATAACTAAATAACTAAATAACTAAATAACTAAATAACTAAATAACTAAATAACTAAAAACTAAATAACTAAATAACTAAATAACTAAATAACTAAATAACTAAATAACTAAATAACTAAATAACTAAATAACTAAATAACTAAATAACTAAATAACTAAATAACTAAATAACTAATAACTAAATAACTAAATAACTAAATAACTAAATAACTAAATAACTAAATACTAAATAACAAAATAACTAAATAACTAAATAACTAAATAACTAAATAACTAAATAACTAAATAACTAAATAACTAAATAACTAAATAACTAAATAACTAAATAACTAAATAACTAAATAACTAATAACTAAATAACTAAAATAACTAAATAACTAAATAACTAAATAACTAAATAACTAAATAACTAAATAACTAAATAACTAAATAACTAAATAACTAAAATAACTAAATAACTAAATAACTAAATAACTAAATAACTAAATAACTAAATAACTAAATAACTAAATAACTAAATAACTAAATAACTAAATAACTAAATAACTAAATAACTAAATAACTAAATAACTAAATAACTAAATAACTAAATAACTAAATAACTAAATAACTAAATAAACTAAATAACTAAATAACTAAATAACTAAATAACTAAATAACTAAATAACTAAATAACTAAATAACTAAATAACTAAATAACTAAATAACTAAATAACTAAATAACTAAATAACTAAATAACTAAATAACTAAATAACTAAATAACTAAATAACTAAATAACTAAATAACTAAATAACTAAATAACTAAATAACTAAATAACTAATAACTAAATAACTAAATAACTAAATAACTAAAATAACTAAACTAACTAAACTAACTAAACTAACTAAATAACTAAAATAACTAAATAACTAAATAACTAAATAACTAAATAACTAAATAACTAAATAACTAAATAACTAAATAACTAAATAACTAAATAACTAAATAACTAAATAACTAAATAACTAAATAACGTAAATAACTAAATAACTAAATAACTAAATAACTAAATAACTAAATAACTAAATAACTAAATAACTAAATAACTAAATAACTAAATAACTAAATAACTAAATAACTAATAACTAAATAACTAAATAACTAAATAACTAAATAACTAAATAACTAAATAACTAAATAACTAAATAACTAAATAACTAAATAACTAAATAACTAAATAACTAAATAACTAAATAACTAAATAACTAAATAACTAAATAACTAAATAACTAAATAACTAAATAACTAAATAACTAAATAACTAAATAACTAAATAACTAAATAACTAAATAACTAAATAACTAAATAACTAAATAACTAAATAACTAAATAACTAAATAACTAAATAACTAAATAACTAAAAACAAATAACTAAATAACTAAATAACTAAATAACTAAATAACTAAATAACTAAATAACTAAATAACTAAATAACTAAATAACTAAATAACTAAATAACTAAATAACTAAATAACTAAATAACTAAATAACTAAATAACTAAATAACTAAATAACTAAATAACTAAATAACTAAATAACTAAATAACTAAATAACTAAATAACTAAATAACTAAATAACTAAATAACTAAATAACTAAATAACTAAATAACTAAATAACTAAATAACTAAATAACTAAATAACTAAATAACTAAATAACTAAATAACTAAATAACTAAATAACTAAATAACTAAATAACTAAATAACTAAATAACTAAATAACTAAATAACAAATAACTAAATAACTAAATAACTAAATAACTAAATAACTAAATAACTAAATAACTAAATAACTAAATAACTAAATAACTAAATAACTAAATAACTAAATAACTAAATAACTAAATAACTAAATAACTAAATAACTAAATAACTAAATAACTAAATAACTAAATAACTAAATAACTAAATAACTAAATAACTAAATAACTAAATAACTAAATAACTAAATAACTAAATAACTAAATAACTAAATAACTAAATAACTAAATAACTAAATAACTAAATAACTAAATAACTAAATAACTAAATAACTAAATAACTAAATAACTAAAAACTAAATAACTAAATAACTAAATAACTAAAATAACTAAATAACTAAATAACTAAATAACTAAATAACTAAATAACTAAATAACTAAATAACTAAATAACTAAATAACTAAATAACTAAATAACTAAATAACTAAATAACTAAATAACTAAATAACTAAATAACTAAATAACTAATAACTAAATAACTAAATAACTAAATAACTAAATAACTAAATAACTAAATAACTAAATAACTAAATAACTAAATAACTAAATAACTAATAACTAAATAACTAAATACTAAATAACTAAATAACTAAATAACTAAATAACTAAATAACTAAATAACTAAATAAACTAAATAACTAAATAACTAAATAACTAAATAACTAAATAACTAAATAACTAAATAACTAAATAACTAAATAACTAAATAACTAAATAACTAAATAACTAAATAACTAAATAACTAAATAAATAACTAAATAAATAACTAAATAACTAAACTAACTAAATAACTAAATAACTAAATAACTAATAACTAAATAACTAAATAACTAAATAACTAAATAACTAAATAACTAAATAACTAAATAATACTAAATAACTAAATAACTAAATAACTAAATAACTAAATAACTAAATAACTAAATAACTAAATAACTAAATAACTAAATAACTAAATAACTAAATAACTAAATAACTAAATAACTAAATAACTAAATAACTAAATAACTAAATAACTAAATAACTAAATAACTAAATAACTAAATAACTAAATAACTAAATAACTAAATAACTAAATAACTAAATAACTAAATAACTAAATAACTAAATAACTAAATAACTAAATAACTAAATAACTAAATAACTAAATAACTAAATAACTAAATAACTAAATAACTAAATACTAAATAACTAAATAACTAAATAACTAAATAACTAAATAACTAAATAACTAAATAACTAAATAACTAAATAACTAAATAACTAAATAACTAAATAACTAAATAACTAAATAACTCAATAACTAAATAACTAAATAACTAAATAACTAAATAACTAAATAACTAAATAACTAAATAACTAAATAACTAAATAACTAAATAACTAAATAACTAAATAACTAAATAACTAAATAACTAAATAACTAAATAACTAAATAACTAAATAACTAAATAACTAAATAACTAAATAACTAAATAACTAATAACTAAATAACTAAATAACTAAATAACTAAATAACTAAATAACTAAATAACTAAATAACTAAATAACTAAATAACTAAATAACTAAATAACTAAATAACTAAATAACTAAATAACTAAATAACTAAATAACTAAATAACTAAATAACTAAATAACTAAATAACTAAATAACTAAATAACTAAATAACTAAATAACTAAATAACTAAATAACTAAATAACTAAATAACTAACTAAATAACTAAATAACTAAATAACTAAATAACTAAATAACTAAATAACTAAATAACTAATAACTAAATAACTAAATAACTAAATAACTAAATAACTAAATAACTAAATAACTAAATAACTAAATAACTAAATAACTAAATAACTAAAATAACTAAATAACTAAATAACTAAATAACTAAATAACTAAATAACTAAATAACTAAATAACTAAATAACTAAATAACTAAATAACTAAATAACTAAATAACTAAATAACTAAATAACTAAATAACTAAATAACTAAATAACCTAAATAACTAAATAACTAAATAACTAAATAACTAAATAACTAAATAACTAAATAACTAAATAACTAATAACTAAATAACTAAATAACTAAATAACTAAATAACTAAATAACTAAATAACTAAATAACTAAATAACTAAATAACTAAATAACTAAATAACTAAATAACTAAATAACTAAATAACTAAATAACTAAATAACTAAATACTAAATAACTAAATAACTAAATAACTAAATAACTAAATAACTAAATAACTAAATAACTAAATAACTAAATAACTAAATAACTAAATAACTAAATAACTAAATAACTAAATAACTAAATAACTAAATAACTAAATAACTAAATAACTAAATAACTAAAAACTAATAACTAAATAACTAAATAACTAAATAACTAAATAACTAAATAACTAAATAATAAATAACTAAATAACTAAATAACTAAATAACTAAATAACTAAATAACTAAATAACTAAATAACTAAATAACTAAATAACTAAATAACTAAATAACTAAATAACTAAATAACTAAATAACTAAATAACTAAATAACTAATAACTAAATAACTAAATAACTAAATAACTAAATAACTAAATAACTAAATAACTAAATAACTAAATAACTAAATAACTAAATAACTAAATAACTAAATAACTAAATAAGGGACTAAATAACTAAATAACTAAATAACTAAATAACTAAATAACTAAATAACTAAATAACTAAATAACTAAATAACTAAATAACTAAATAACTAAAATAACTAAATAACTAAATAACTAAATAACTAAATAACTAAATAACTAAATAACTAAATAACTAAATAACTAAATAACTAAATAACTAAATAACTAAATAACTAAATAACTAAATAATAACTAAATAACTAAATAACTAAATAACTAAATAACTAAATAACTAAATAACTAAATAACTAAATAACTAAATAACTAAATAACTAAATAACTAAATAACTAAATAACTAAATAACTAAATAACTAAATAACTAAATAACTAAATAACTAAATAACTAAATAACTAAATAACTAAAACTAAATAACTAAATAACTAAATAACTAAATAACTAAATAACTAAATAACTAAATAACTAAATAACTAAATAACTAAATAACTAAATAACTAAATAACTAAATAACTAAATAAATAAATAACTAAATAACTAAATAACTAAATAACTAAATAACTAAATAACTAAATAACTAAATAACTAAATAACTAAATAACTAAATAACTAAATAACTAAATAACTAAATAACTAAATAACTAAATAACTAAATAACTAAATAACTAAATAACTAAATAACTAAATAACTAAATAACTAAATAACTAATAACTAAATAACTAAATAACTAAATAACTAAATAACTAAATAACTAAATAACTAAATAACTAAATAACTAAATAACTAAATAACTAAATAACTAAATAACTAAATAACTAAATAACTAAATAACTAAATAACTAAATAACTAAATAACTAAATAACTAAATAACTAAATAACTAAAATAAATAACTAAATAACTAAATAACTAAATAACTAAATAACTAAATAACTAAATAACTAAATAACTAAATAACTAAATAACTAAATAACTAAATAACTAAATAACTAAATAACTAAATAACTAAATAACTAAATAACTAAATAACTAAATAACTAAATAACTAAATAACTAAATAACTAAATAACTAAATAACTAAATAACTAAATAACTAAATAACTAAATAACTAAATAACTAAATAACTAAATAACTAAATAACTAAATAACTAAATAACTAAATAACTAAATAACTAAATAACTAAATAACTAAATAACTAAATAACTAAATAACTAAATAACTAAATAACTAAATAACTAAATAACTAAATAACTAAATAACTAAATAACTAAATAACTAAATAACTAAATAACTAAATAACTAAATAACTAAATAACTAAATAACTAAATAACTAAATAACTAAAAACTAAATAACTAAATAACTAAATAACTAAATAACTAAATAACTAAATAACTAAATAACTAAATAACTAAATAACTAAATAACTAAATAACTAAATAACTAAATAACTAAATAACTAAATAACTAAATAACTAAATAACTAAATAACTAAATAACTAAATAACTAAATAACTAAATAACTAAATAAATAACTAAATAACTAAATAACTAAATAACTAAACTAACTAAATAACTAAATAACTAAATAACTAAATAACTAAATAACTAAATAACTAAATAACTAAATAACTAACTAAATAACTAAATAACTAAATAACTAATA